>JAANSQ010001479.1:0-15015 GCA_036850885.1 Lepidocyrtinus dapeste
TGACTATTTTTACATTTTTTACGATCTTGTATGGGTGTAGTACGTCGTATATGGGTTGAGCGAGATATGAAGGGGAAGAGAAAATTACTCAGTGATTTTAGCATTTTTATGGACGCAAATGAGCCGAGATTAAGTGAAATTTTAGATGACATGGCGCATCCACAAGGTGCATATTATGATGGCACTTAAGTTGCTTCTAGCATTTATGCATTTATTAAAAAAACAAGGCGGTTGGAGAGATCGGCAAACTGCACCAAGGAATTACATGATTACCAATATGATTTAAGATGGGATGATTTAGTGGCAATGATGCAAACATAAAGTCGTTTACGCATGTCGAACACCTAATCTACATAGATGGAATACCCCAATGCAACGCGACATTTTTTATCCGACGTAGAATTTTCATTGAATGCAGCCTAAAATATTTCGACCAGTTGTCACTACCAAAAACCATACCACTCATAACAGGACCTAAGCCTGACCTGACCTTAACCACCAAGTATCGAAGGCTTAGGAAAAGTATATTTCATCCCTGACCTGTGAACAAAATAATTTATTTTATTCAAAAACTAGATCTGAAGAGAACAGCAGAAGAACCTTGGTACGAGTTTGATTAAGCTTTTAAGTAATTTGAATTGTAATTATTTCATTACTTAATTAGATTTCATTTTCCAGTTATGTACGTTCACGATCTGGTTTTGACACATAAAATTTCATTAAACCGACCTATTCATTACCTTGATTTCAGGGTGAGATGGCTCATGGCTCATCTTCGTTCTGCTTTATACTTATTCTTTGCCTTCTTTTCGGCCGGAACAGCTTTCGCCATCAAGCGGAGAATAAACCAGCAATGTTTCATTTTTTGTTGCTCGCAAAAACTACATAAAAGAAAAATTGAATATTGAATAAAGTCCCGGTGAATGATTGTTAATTTGAATGATAATGAACAAATCATTTATTAGACAAAAAATATCCATACTGAGAATGCATCTTATGCACTATCAAAGTTTTTAGCATTGTTTTATAAAGTCATTATAATTTTGTATTGCTCAATTCTTCATACGCGTTCAAACTCGCATTTACTCTCTGGGTACTTGTCAATTACCTCATTGCTCGTACCTTTCACTGGTCTCGTATGCTAACGAGCTTCGTTGTAGGTAGCTAACTTGTAAGTAGCGAAATTACAAATATTTTAATTTTCCATCAAATGCATCATGTGCATTCCATCAGCTTAGGTATATTTATAGCTTGGGCGCTTAGAGTTTTAACGAATAATTGTTATTGTTGTGCAGGAAGCCAGTCCTAAGACCCACTTTAGACTCTACTTTTTAATAGCTTCTTTCCCAATCCCGTCAAAATCTCGTTGGCACATAATATATCTTGAATTACACACGTGATAAAAAGAAGAACCTCACGAAATACTAATTTTCGAGTTGTCACGTTTGTTTTCATTTCGCTTGTCGTTCTCTACGTCGGTGACTTGGTGGTGGTTGGTCCATGCACAAAAGACAAATCTAATTCTGGTTTTGGTTTGACCAAGTCGAGTTGAGCATAGTCGAAGGAATTATCATTACAGAAATTCCTAAAGTCGGGAGGATCAATGGAGAAATAATAGATGAATTTGCAAATGAATTAAGTGCCTATTTTGCGAAGCTTAAATAATTAATTTAATGCGGAAGCTTCGAAGCTTATCGTAATTTATAGGCAGCACGGGAAATCTAAAAAGATGCCAACCCAAAAGCATTTTTTAAAGTATTTTTATTTTCACTAAGATTGAATAAATTAAATATCCAGAAGGAAATGCATGGGAATTTCATTTCAAAGTTGCATAATCAACCTACGGTGACTTGTCTCATGAGAATTTTCCCTTTAATGAATTGTGAACAAAGTCTAAAAAATAATCATTCTGCCCACGCCAACAACACGCATGGATTCCAAATGATGTGCTGCTGGTTAGACTTTTGAAAAGTTGGTTGGTATTACCCAAGGTCATCATTAACATGGAAGGGTTATAAGAAGTAGTTGCCCAAGCAAAGATCTCGACTGATGATTCTGTATTTTCAATTCTAATATTTCTCATGATACCATGATATAGCATGAGCATTGCATATGCTCAACATTAACAGAGTCAGAGCATGTGAACTGAGCTGGAGAAGAAGAGATTGGGATTGCATAAGGAGGATGAAAAACATGATAACTTTTTATCTCTTGGAATGGAATAATAAGCTACATTATTATTGCATGGTTGGCATATTGGTTTATTCTATTCCTATTGTGATTTTGGGAATCTACAGAAAATAATAGATTCATAGTTGACAGCTCTGTAGGCTCTAAAGTTCTGAAGTGTCCTGAATTTGACAGGAAGTTCTGGAGAACACTGAAATTTGAATGTTAAAGAATCTTAAGCCATGATTGACCTGTGTAGTTTAATATGGGTAGTGGTTATCCTCTACTTTTCAATATGCCTGGCTATAATGTGCCTGGGTGACTCGGATATTTTGACTTTTATCTATTCGTACTATGGAAAACTTCCAGGTAAGAATGAAAATAAAGTTATGTGTTGACGATTTTACAAAATTTTGTTGCTATTTGCAGTGGATGCGTTCCCTGACAAAGTGGTTTGGGTCACAGGCTCCTCTAGTGGAATTGGCGAGGCTTTGGCTAAGGAATTGGCCAAAGTCAAAGCGAAAATTGTGTTGACAGCGAGGAGGAAGGATGAACTAGAAAGGGTTAAAGCAGAATGTCTAGGTATGATTATGATAAGCAATAAAATGTTTTTAGAAAGATTATGCACAAATGTATTATTAATTTTGCAGCTATTAACAAGAAACTGAAAAGTGATGACGTTCTCGTTCTCCCAATGGACATGACGGACTATGAGAGTCATCAGCCAGCTTTCCAGAAAGTGTTGGATCATTTTGGATGTGTAAGCTCCAGAACTAAGACAAATGTTCAGGATTTTAACTTTCCAGAAAGTGTTGGATCATTTTGGATGTGTAAGCTCTAGAACTAAAACAAATGTCCAGGATTTTACTAGTGAAAATATTTTCTGATTTTAAATTCCAGCTGGACGTACTTATTTGTAATCATGGGAGGTCACAGCGCGCCAAGTGGCTGGATATTGAGCTTGAAGTAGACAAGAGTCTATTCGATCTTAATGTATTTTCTGTAGTGAATCTGAGCAGAATTGCTTTACGTTATTTTCAAGAAAATAAAAGAGGTCATTTAGCTGTAACCTCAAGCTTAGCTGGGAAATTGGGGGCGCCGTTTTCAGCATCTTACACTGGGTCCAAACATGCTTTACACGTATAAATCAGATATAATTTTCAAAAATATAAACCCTAATCAGTTTCATGCAGAAGATGCATTTGATATAAAAAATAATAATTTTTACAGGGATATTTTGAGAGCTTAAGAAGTGAAATCGGTGCATCTACCCCGATAACGATGCTCTGTCCTGGTCCAACATTCTC
Organism: Lepidocyrtinus dapeste; assembly: GCA_036850885.1. NCBI lineage: Eukaryota > Metazoa > Arthropoda > Collembola > Entomobryomorpha > Entomobryidae > Lepidocyrtinus > Lepidocyrtinus dapeste. The sequence continues at coordinate 3,477 of JAANSQ010001479.1, forward strand.
GGGATTTTTGAAGGAAGCATACACCGGAAAAGATGGAGAGGTATTTGATTCCTTTCATCAACCGAAATTACATTAAATAATTTAAATCCAAATTAAAATTACAGAAATTCGGACAAGACGTTAGGTCAACTGACAGGAGGATGACTTCCGAACGCTGTGCATATTTAAGTTTAGTTGGAATGGCTAATCAAATGGAGGAATGCTGGATGGGCTTGTTCCCCACCATGCTGATGACATACTTCGTGATATATCAACCATTTCTTGCTACAAAGTATTTAATTCTTAAAATATTAATCAAAATACGCACATTCAATACAGATGATATGATTTGATGACATTTATGGGTATTCTAACATTCTTCTAGGCTCATGGCGCTCCTCTCTAAAACTGGAATGTTTATGAAACTCCGTGATTCAAGGCAAAGCATGAGCAGTTCCGGAAACTAGGGTTAATCAATGGAAATAAATTTATTTTTATGACTTAATCTGATTATGTATTTGGGCTTTCAAAGAAAATAAACAATTTTTCATATGAATTCATCAAATTGCTGAGATGGGATAAAACCCTATAAAATATTTCCAGTCGTTAAGTCCATATATGAACTCTACTACCATTCGGGACACACTCGTTCATATATTATGTATTTGGGCTTTCAAAGAAAATAAACAATTTTTCAAATGAATTTATCAAATTGCTGAGATGGGATAAAACCCTACAAAATATTTCCGGTCGTAAAGTGCATATATGAACTCTACTACCATTCGGGACACACTCGTTCATATTCAGAAGTTTTCTTTAGTTCTATTTGCAAACCTCTCAGACTGCGGCGACTCCCTCCATCCCACCCGAAAATGAGATGGAACGGTCATCGTAGGCTTGATCCACACAAAGTGCAATTCAAGCCCGTCTCGCGCTCAGGAGACGCCGCTCTGACTCCTCATCGAGGTTTGTTCCTTCGCCAATTTGGCTAAGGGTTTGAGCATTCATACTAAAGAAATGATCCTTTGAAGTATGATCTCGACGATACTTTTGTTCGATAATATAACCGACGCAAAAGCTAAACAAGAAATACAAATGACCTTACTAATTGCTTGCATTAATAAGGATAAAGATAGATTGTAAGGAAATTTTAAAAACAACCAGTTCTTTTAAATAGTATTAATAAATATGACTTTGCATTTAAAAATGAATTAAAGAATCAATTTGTGATTATATAACGATTTAAAACTGAATTGTTTAGTCCGCTTCGGACAAACAGCTAGGAAAGGAAAAGAGAGAATAAACAGGGCGCGCAAAGGTGTTTTACTCTATGGCTTTCATGTACTGAATATGTTCAACGAGTTCAACCTTATGCATTGTTTGGTTTTTGGATTTGTTTTGAATGAAATGATGGCTTGGCATACAGTTTACTGTTCACTGATCAATGTTCAGTTGAAATGGACAAGTGTTTTTTTTATTAATCTTCTTCAGTAAAGTCATCAAAAATTGAATGCCTTCGTATGTTCTCGTAATAGCCTGCATCATTTAATTTCAATTCTAAAATTTCATACGGCCTTAGTCTAATAACCACATTCATTGCAGGATTTCCGTTTGGAATACCGTTAGGCGGATAGGGTCCGCATAAGGATCTATAAAGTGTAACCGTCTGGATAGTTCTTTGGGCAATGACTTCCTGTATAGTGTCTACGGTAACTCCAAACTGGCCAGTGTTTCCTACGTCCGTGAAACAAAGTTGTTTAACGTTGGGTAGTTCGAAGAACACATCCCGAACGTCCTGGTGAGTTAGGAGGAAACCTCCAATCTCTACGTGTGTCAGCGACTTGGGAAGTAGTCTTGTGAATATCATCCCAGGATCGTGGTTGCTATGCATCATACCCTCTACCGTTAAACGGATGAGGTTCGTGCAGGGAGTGAACATGGAGCAGTTGAGCTGTACAGGACGCCCCTGGTTGGTCATGAGGATCCTGGATATGAAGAGCTCTTTCAAAGCTTCCTTGTTACTTTCACAAACTGTAGAGAGGAGGGTAGCAGGGATCCGAAATGAGAGGATTATCGCACTCTCCAGCGTTTTCTGCTGCTCAATGAATGCTAACCAGAGTTTCGTTAGACGGACTTTTCTCATACTGCTTACTACAACCTCCAGTTCCTTCAATTTAAGCCGTTTGGAGGCTTTCTTTGCATCCCTTATCCATTCCATATCGTTCATAGAGTCAAAGTCTGAAGGTTCCTCAGAGTGTGCAATGTTTACGCAGATTTTGAATTTTTCTAGCTTCCGGTGTCTCTCCATAAACTGCAGGATTGACTGTGTGTAGTCTCGATCATCTCGTATATCAAAAGGGTACTCCACAGCGAATTCGGCGAGTTCCTTGAACTCATTAGATAACAGAGAGATCATATTCTTCAGAACATTGAAGGAATTGTAGAAGCTAGTGAAGATCCCATCCGTTAGTCTATGACCCCACAGTGTAAGCTCCTGCAAGCGTCTCCACTTACCCCCAAAGTTTGTCACGTCGTCTGCATTCAGACAGCAAAATGAAGACGTGTGCATTTCAACTTTGGTCACGTTTGTCGTATTCTTTGTCAAAGACTGAAATACTGTGGAGGGAATGGGACCATCAAAGTGTATAGATCTTAAGAGGAATGGGTACTTGAACTCTGGAGCGTCTTCGTCCGAAAACAATGCCCTCTTGATTTTAGTGAGGACGTAAGTCCACAAGGTCATTCTTAGCGCAGGTTCCTCCACCTCCCCTACATAGCATTCAGTTACTCCAATTTTGGACACTGCCGAGACGTCTACATACTTATGAAGGTACCTCTGCTGATCTTGGGGTACCAACTGGCACTGCCTTCCCACAAATAACTTCCTCCCGATGAGCCCGTCAATGAGATCATGCCATCGTTTCGAGACCAGCAACGCAGACGTCTGAGTCGGCTCATCCAATTGAGATAAAATCCTAAGGAGGAGTTCGTTTGGCAAATCGTCCATCTCGAGTTTATGCTCATCTTTCCTTTCCCTCTTTCCCATTTTAGAAAAACCCCGATTGGGTCTATAAAGTTTCAAGGTTCAAATGCGTCGCCATTTTGCAGAAGGACTTACATTCACTCCTCCAATCCAACGGATGGAGGATTTCCACTGGAGATTTTGTTCCATCTTGAAAAACCCGTAAAGCTTGTCTATCTTTGATTTTTCCTCGAGTCATGATTCAATAACGTCGTTTCGTATCTAAGAAACTTGAAGCTTTGGCCTTCATCCCCTAAAAAATGCAAGCAATGCCTGGCGTAACCTTCGAAGGATAAGCAACGATTTAAAAGTAAGAACACCTCGTATTAAAATTGGCATTTTTTTAGCGAAGGATTTGAAATCTTTATTAAAACTAGTGATCATGTTGGCCACTCTTTTAAGTTGGATTAAAATATTATTGTTCGGGAGGAAAAACCGGAGGAAAACAATACGGAATAGCCTAGGGTCCATTTCGGTATTCGAGAACAAATTCTTTGGAAACTTTTAGATTAGCCCACATGACCTTGACTTTTTAATGTTATTTATTAGTACTCCGAATCCGAAATTCGGATTACGGATGATTATATGGAACCACCTCTTTCCTTGAACAAAATGAAGACGTCAGCAAGTCTTCCAACCCTTGAATTATCCAGTCAGATAAAATCAGAAAAATCGACTCCAGAGCCAGACTCTAAGGACACAGTCAGAGCGGCCAAAGGACAACGAAGGAAGACGGCTCTGTTTCAGGTTCAGGTTCGCAGGTCTTGCTCGTTTAATAAAATGAATACATCAGCGATCCATCCTCAGATAAAATCAGAAAAATCGACTCCAGAGCCAGACTCTAAGGACACAGTCAGAGCAGCCAAAGGACAACGAAGGAAGACGGCTCTGTTTCCGGTTCAGGTTCGCAGGTCTTGCTCCTTTAATAAAATGAATACATCAGCGATCCATCCTCTACCTGAAAATTCTACTCCAGAAAAATCGGAACAATCTACTCCAGAGCCATACTTTAAGGACACAGCCAGAGCAGCCAAGGCCAAAGGACGACGAAAAAAGACGGTTTTCGTTCCGATTCGCAGGTCACAGCGACTACTCGAACAGAAGAAAGGCGCGAATATGTCAATAAATTAATTGGTGAATTAATTTTTGTCGAGTTTTGATGATTTCACTAAATAATTTAAGAGTGATGAATGTAATTAATAAGACAATTTGCTCCATTTATTCAGTGTAATGTGTAATATCTGTAACTTTAATGTTCATCAGTTTAAAATAAATGAGTTACTTCCAAGCAGAGAAAAATATCCACTCCATCAGACTACTTCATACCTGATACATACTTTAATACAAAAATATTCGCAGAGAAATTCATAAATACCTTAAAAGATCCTCTTGGGATAAAATAATTGTCCAGAATGGAACTCAGTACCATAAAAGCTTAAAACTCACAAGTTAAAATGATATCTTAAAATATTACGTCCATACATAAAATCTTTCAGGGAATATTCCGAAATTAAATTGAGCTAAGTCACAATTACAATTTTTTTTGTTCCAGAGCAGCGCAAGCAATAGCGGTTTTCAGTTCTACGCGCACTACCACTACCAGAACAAGTACTACTCGTTTCAAACTTTTGAGACAGATATTGAGATTGGAAGGTCTCAGACTCCATCTAATTTTTTTTGTAGTTTACTATGCACCTATTATTTTCTGATTGATAAGACCAGGCCTTACTCGGAGCTTACATAGAGTTTAATATCTTTATAATTACTCTAGATTTTTACTACAAGAGAATATATTTTTATATGGTTCCCTCCATATGATATGTTTCATTCGTTTGTGTAATGATATGTATTTTTTCGGCTAATTCTCCAACCCCCAACCATGATACTGGACGTGGACGAAGGGACTGACATAATTTTTGCACAGTTTATGCTTGTATTATCTATAGATTATCGATCATCTGTAAAGGAATGCCTGCATCACTGTATTTGCTATCACTCCCTAAAACTAATTCTTGGAAATGAACAAATTAAAAGGAAAAACATTTTTTTCGCTTTAGGTTCATTTCGATTATCGATCTAGAAGGATATTTTACGCTTGAGGTATTTTCTTCTTGGATTTGATTGGATCATTATGGAATCTATCGACGAGATTTAAAATAATTTGTTGAGGGAATGAGGGTGAAGTTTTTTAGTTGTTGTATTGTTCTGGAAGAACGTAGGAGATGTCGTCCCAAGGATGACGGTACAATCCTTGCTTGAGTCTCTTCTGATCCATAAAGTGTCCAATGAAGCCAATACTACGTCCGAGAACGAATAAACCGTTGATGGAGCCCATGTCGATATATTCCTGTGCCTCTTCACTATAAATTAAAATTTAAATTATGTTAGGAATAGTTAAAGAAATTAATAAGTATTGAGAATGGAGGAAATAGTACCTAGTGAAGCAGCCAGAGTTACGGAGGAAATCTACGAAGGACACGGCGATCACACCATCTACGTTCAGAATCAAGTTGGGCTTCTTGGAGGTGGTAATTTTCTCGACCTGAGAGATTAATTCATTATAAATTAATTATGAAACTATAAGAATAAATTAATTAAAGTTCTGCAGCTAAATTTACCTCCATGGCGTAATCCAAAAGTGGCGTGGTTGGGAAGTTAGCCTTGACAAACTCCTTCATGATCTTGACCCTCATGTCAGGATTATTAATGGACTTGACCCTATGGCCTATGCCCATGATAAGTTGACCCTTCTTCCTCATTGAGTTTACAAACTCCATTGGGATTAATCCAGCATCGTACGCTTCGCTGAATTGCACCGCAGCACCGTTCAAAGCACCACCAAATCTGTCCCCAATGGTGAGCAACCCGGAGACTAAAGAAGAGACCAGATCCTTCCCAGCTCTGGCACAGACGATTGTATTATGAGCACCAGAAACGGCAGGTCCATGATCGGCAGTGACCATCAAGCACATCTCAATAAACTTGCAAGCTGAAGGAGGCAAAGGTCTCTGGAACCAGAGGAGACTGATTACACCTCCAATGCCTAGCTCCTGTTTAAGTACGTCGGAAATGGGGACGCCAGCGTAGAGTAGCTCTTGTCCTCGTTCGTCACAGATGGAAGTCATGAAGGAAGCTGGCTTCCTTATGAGACCGAGCTCCCTGGCCCAGGAGAAGTCCATGGGTACTGGAGGTGGAGCCACCTCTTCCCTAGGATCGATCACACCCTTGGCCACGAGCTGTTCAAAAACGTCCTTGATTTCTTCCCCGAGATCATCAAAGGAGCCTGGAACGTGTGCACCAGCCACCTTCAAAGCCTTGTTCTTTGCTACAGCAGTCTCCCTATCAGAGTTGGCGCATGCTCCAGCATGTCCAAACTGAACCTCCGCTGTGAACATACTGGCACAAGTGCCAATACACCAGGCGACTAACGGTTTGTTGATCCTACCGTCCTGTAGTGCTGCACAAACATCATACTCCTCCACACCTCCAACTTCTCCCAGCAAGACAATCATCTTAACCTGGGGATCTGCCTGGTACCGCAGAATATGATCCATGAAAGTAGTTCCAGGATATCTATCTCCTCCAATAGCCACTCCTTCGTATACTCCATCGGATGCTTTGGAAATTATGTTATTCAACTCGTTAGACATTCCACCGGACCGGGAGACATAAGCTACGCTACCAGGTCTGTATAACTTGGAGTACAGGATATTGTCCATCATGCCCCCAGTATTTCCGATTTTGAAGCATCCTGGCTTCACACCACCAACAGTAGCAGGTCCGATTATGCTTGTTTGCCTTTCATTAGCTTTCTTGATAATCTTTCTGGTCATGTTTTCGGGAATGCCTTCAGCAATAATGGCAATACATCTGATCTGGGGGAACTCCAAAGCCTCCATAGTGGAATCGTAAGCTGACCTCAACGATGCAAAGTTGACTAACACGTCAGCCTCGCTGTGTTTCTTGAAGGCGTCTCCCATATTCTTGTAAACAGGAACGAGGATCTCCTTATGACCCCAGTAAAACTTTTGCTTATGGTCTCCAGTGAATGGGTATACCATAGCCACAACTGAGGGCTCTTGCCTTCTGCACACAAAGTCAAAGTCCAGCATGCCCTGTACAGCCCTTGTCTGCATGCCCCAGATAATTGCCTTAGTGCCAACGGAGAAAAGTCCACCTTTGAAGTCCACATTATTAGCGTTGGCGCTTTGTGCTGGGGTAATTTCAGAAATCTTCCTAGAGGCTGGGGGACTCTTCACGTTGTTTTGACCTCCTGGCAGTAAGAAGTTAGCAGTGGTGCTAGGGCACTCTCCAGAACCAGAGGATTGAATGGGACGTTTTCCCATGGCCATTCCTACAATTGCGGTCATGTGACACTCGGGGCCGAACACATGCATGGTGATACCAAGTTGAACTGCCGCTTCACGTACGACCCTCAAACCTTCTTGATAGTTGGGTCCAGCTCGTCGTACAAAGATGGAAATCTTGTGTTCTTGGAGCTTAGTCTGGAATTCTTGAAGAGCTGTTACGATTCCTTTGAACGTAGAGGCGACATTAGTAAAGTTGGCGATACCTCCACCAATTATGAGAACTTTGCCATCGGGATGTTTCTCCTTAGTCATCAACGACAGGATGGTCTTTGCATACTCGTAGGTCTGTTGTTCCGAAGGAGCTCCAGAATATTCTCCGTAGTTTGCAAGCTCAGCAGCACCACCGAGAGCGCATACACTGTCGCTGTAAACCACAGAAGCTCCTCCACCGGCTACCATAGTCCATATCCTCCCTGTTGGATTCAGAATGGTTAGCTTTAAACTGGCACCCGACTTGGCGTCGAGATCAGCAATGTAAGCCTCCTCAGGATAAGCATCCCTTCCGAAAGGAGGTGGGTATTCAATATCGCCCCATTTGCTTCTGCAGATGAAATCGGCAGTGGCATCCAGCTTCGCCGCAAGGTCAAGCATATACACTCTTCCACCAGTAATGACCAACGGGTTAATCTCCAAGTAAGTGAAGTATAGGTCCACGTATGATTTGTATAGGGCGGTTATGAACTTGGCCACAAGTCTATGAAATTCAATATAAACAATTATTCACAAAATTCTCATTTATAAATTCCTCTCTTCACTCAAATTCCACCCACGTACTCTTTCTTTTCTCCAGAAACTTCCGTCAACAATTTCGTCTTGATTTCGGCATCAGTTGGAGTGTGATCAATGGGAACGAGTAGGGTCTTTGCTTTAGCATCCACATCTCCAATATCCACTCCGCCTTGGTGATGAAACAAGATCGTGTCTCCCTGTCGATGGGAGTAGATGCATACGTAGGATTCCTCATCCTGAAAAATTCCAATAAAAATTTCATTACTGAATTTTCCAGGATCTTTTTCATCAGTATATTAAGTCACGTAAGCAATTCTAGAGAACGTTTTTATTACCTCAGCGTGTGGAATAAAAGGCTCCACTATGAAATTCCTTAACTTTCCGGAGGCACGTCCGATCTATGAAATAAAATACATTCAAAAATAAGAACATTTATTCATCCAGACATTATTACACCATCAAATTGACCCATTTCAATATTCCATCTGAATGCTGGAAATTCATCATCTATTTCAATAAGTTGAATATTACGCAGCTTCCTCCATCACGGCCATTTGCAAATCCCTGACTCTTATTTACATTGATGAGCATGAATTAAAGATTTCGCAAGAAATGTTTGCGAAATCCTAATAGGTATTTCCATTTCGTCCATGTAAGACAATCTCCGGCCTTCACATATCTTCCTCGCATTTGGGTTTCTTTTTAATGTTGAAGCGCAGAGTATACGTTTAATTCAACCAAAATATTTTCCCAATGGCAAAAATGGCTTAAGTTTGGACTTTGGAGGTGTACACTTTACTACTACTGGTACATGTGGAAGAAACCAGGATTGTAAAAATTGTGTTTTTCCAGACTGTCATGTTCGGCTGAATCATCGTTTCAACCTAAACTTCTCGAAACCCACGTGTAATAAAGTCTGGCTGTTAGTGCAAACCACGTTTTACACTGTCGGTGTGTCGGTATCAAATCCATCGCTATGTGCATGTGATAAGCCATGTGAACTCTACTCCGAATAGATAAGCTATGAAGCAAGAATATACAGACCGGTTCGTTCGCTCGCATGTCTAAAATTTACGCAATGGTCAGACAACTTTCCCATGATGTGTCTTAACGGAACTAGAAATAGCAATGGACTAAATCACTAACTTTAATTTCATTTTCTCACTATCTAATTCCAAAATGGACGGATAAAAACCTTGAACTTAAATCGTTGCAAAACTTTACCTCGATAAAAAAATAAGGGATACATTAAAAACAAATTTAAAGACATCAATTTCTTGGCTTAACTGCTTATCATCTGAGAGCTTTAATGGATTTCAAAATAACTGGAGGAATTAGGTCATTTGAACTAAACCCATCCAAAATATTACTTTGATTCGTAATTTTGACTTTTGCAACTTGTTACATATTGGCATAATGAATGACATAAAAGAGCAGAGATTAAAGATGACCTTAATTTTTTTAAGATGCATCTAGGTTAGGCTAATTTTGGATTGGGTCAGCTTCTTCTCTTTCATACACCAATTTGGGTTCCTAGTTATTTCTAGAACATCAATCTGGATACTAAGCAGGAGTTAGAAAGTATTTGGCTATTTATTTGCTGGAGTTGTGAAAAGATCATTTCCTGCTATCTCATCATCATTGCATCATTTTTCAGAAATAAGTTGGGAAAATTAAAAGAGGATGCTACATGAATGTAAGCCATGAAAATGAAATGCATTTATAAGCCCATCTATCCGTTAATAAACTACACAATAACCACGTCAGCATGAATTGCCTGGTTTAGTAAAAATGTTTCAAGTTGAATGAAATCAAACCTTCATTTCATTTCCTTCAGAGAATTATAGAAAAACCGCAGCTTATCGTATGATGTGTTGTATTCAACAATATCCATTCAGTAGCCTAGTAAAATCACACCATACTAATACCACACCAATAATACTGACCACTTGCATTTTAGTTGTAGTTTAGTATAGCATGATTCTCGAGAGTGAGAGGGTTGAAGCATTCACATTCGCGATGAATGATGATGGCATGATGCTCATACTTATGGTTCATGATGCTACCACGATTAACTTTTTTGGTACCTAACACATCATCGGCACTTGTGACTTGACTACAATGAACACGTATGGAACTAATTAACATCATCCCGGATTATTCTCTTATGGTCAGTTAGGATTAAGGATGACATTTAATTTAAACCTAGCTTACATAACACTGACATGCTGCAACTGCACTTTTTATGAATATCATAAATCTAATGCACTTTTTTGCTTTCTATTAATATCACGTAAATATTTACCTGAATATCCTTATTAATCCTCTCAGCAACCCATGTTTTCACAGTGGGAAGATCAGCTTTCACTTTGATCAGTCCTAGCTTTCCTCTACGTTTAATCAGCTGATCGGGTTTGACAACGAGTGGAGTGCTAGCCAACCATGGCTGCTGGTCCGCCGCCTTATCCACTGAATTCTCGAGGTCAACACTGGCAAATCTACATTGTGCAAAGTAGGGCTGATCTGCCAATGCTTTATTTAAAATACTCTTCCCAGTCGCTTCACGGATAGCCTTGGCAGACATTTTAAAAGAACTTTGGAGTCGTCAAAATATTAAAAACAGAGTACACTCAAATACACTTCGATGGAGAAGGAATGGGGGACCGGAGAATTGGAGAGTGATTCGCCGTCGTCGTCTTTATCAAAGTTGTTACTTTGTTAGTGAGAATTCCAGAATATCCTGCGAAATAAAAAAAATCATTCAATATTCAGAATCGCATGTAATGAGGCATTCCCACGCAATATTTATCTGTGTTCTTTTAATGTAGTTATTTAGGAAAAATAAAAATCACGGGAAATGAAATTTTGTCACCATAAACCTTCTAGTTTTATAAGTTCCTATCTCACAAATAAAATGTTTACAAAAAACCTTAAAAATCATAAGGCAGATCTATTAAATTTACCTATTCGTAAGCTCAAAATTCAAAACTTGGAAACTCGAACAGGATCACTTTAAATAAAGCAAATTAAACTGTTAAACTCTAAAGGCACCCACACATATGAAATTGTTACGGGTTTGGGTACTTTTCCTTGAGAATATATATCCACCTCATTTCATATGATAAATATATATTTTCTACGTGAATGCCAAAGTGCAAGAAGAAGAGTAGAAGGGCAAGGCAAGTCCCACGTAAGCTCACTCCGTTAAAGTAAAACCGAACGGAACGGACCATAGAAAAACTTTTATGTACTTTTCGGGATCGGTTCTTCTACTTTTACATGTTCTATCTCCTGTTTTTCACATGGTTATTGTATGCTTTAACTTGATGAAAAGTACAGGTGCAATAGGATTTTACGATTCTGGTTTTTCTTTCAAGAAAATACCAAGCTAATACAGGTAGAACAGAACCTATATGTATTGAATGAATTTGAAAAAAAA
>JAANSQ010001480.1:0-14999 GCA_036850885.1 Lepidocyrtinus dapeste
AGACAATCGTTGCAATTTTGTTGTTGTGAAAATGGAGGCTTAAAAATAGAGGAAACGTTACGAATTGTTGGCACCCAGTAAAATATTTGGATACCTCTCTTTCTACAAATAGTGCATTTAATGTATTGTAGCTCAAGAATATGCAAGACCTTCGGAAGTTATCTACATTGTACCACCTTGGCAGCGTTTTTTGTACACTATCATTATCATCATCACATAATCAACTCCCAGCGTACGTAACACAACAAAAACTTATTATTTACTACTACAACACATTTTACGATTATTATGATTACCATCATCATCAAGATCATCCCATTATTATTAGAATATATGGAGGAAATTAAACCACTGGAACAATAATCTTCTTTTCCCAATCTTCCTCCCTATACTCCATCCGCCTACTATGTTTCAAACCAACGCAAACTTTCATAAAGTTCACCTAATCCGAAAAAAATAAAAGAAAGCAAATGCAAAATGCAACCAAGCCCAACTACCCATCCCGAGAATTTCCATTCCAGAACATGATTACACTCTATTGTTCTCTCAACCTTTTTCTATTCCAAAAATAGTAACCCAAAATCCCAATCCAACTACACCTAGATAATCCAAAAAGCTAAAACTGTCAAAATATATCTCAAAAGGGAAAAAATTGGCTCGAGCCGAAAACGAAACAGCCTACTCAATAATGTTCGGCTAGGTCTCCACATTTCAGGTAAGATACATGAAATCCTCTACCTTTTCATCTGCACAATCTAATTCTGTTCGTGATAAACACTGTATTTCAGCGGAGATAATTGTAGAGGAAACTAATTTGAAAATTTCCCGTTTTTCTTTGTATTCCATTCAATTTTTACAGTAAATTCATAGGTCTTTTGTATTTTTTGTGTGGTATGGCATTTGAACTTGTAACTTTTTCATATTCCCCCTTTCCCATAGCATTTAATTCCTTACCTGATCATTAAGGTGAGGGAGTAGTTGAGTAGTAACTGTGTGAAAACTAATAAGCATTTAAACCAGGGAAAATTTTCTTACACAATAAGTTCAAACAATTTAAATAAGGGATACCTACTTGATAATAATAGTACTTTGGCTAATAGAAAGCTTTCCGTTTTTGGTGCTATGATGAGCACCAGTAATGATATGGTAGGTAGAAGATTGTAATCTTCTAAAGGCAACATCATCGTCATCATAACGATCGTCCACTTTGCTCCTCATCATCCTCCTCCAGTGAATTACTTAAAGAATATATTGAACAATAGTTTTTACACAGGATGAAAGAAAAGGATTAGGAAATGGATGCCATTTAATAAACAAGTTCAAAACCAAAACCCAGCTGTTACTCATAAGTCTAGTGCATTACGTAAAAACCACTGAATATTAATGGCCCGCTGCAAAACGCTTATTTTCCTTAAGCAATATAAGTGGGCAGAGACTCCATAATATTTTAACAAGATAAACTTTTTTGGGGAAAATTATAAGGAAAGTTAGCTTAACTCTGGCCATTACCCTAACTATTGCTTCACAGCTCAGATACGATACAAGTAACCCACAAAAGTCATATAATTACTCATACATGATCATGATGATAAGCAAAGCAAAGTCCAACACTTTGTATTACCAAAGTCAAGCTTCATTGTCAGTCTTGAGGCTTAAAAACTGGCAACCGGCTCAACTTGCTTTTACAAAAGACAAAAATGAGTAGGTTCAGAGAAGAATCTTCAATCTTCTTTTATTTGTACGTAACACATGGATTCATTTTTTTTGAGTATTTCCAAAACATCAGATTCACTTTTGACTTGGCAAAAAGGTTCACTTTTTTAAAATTTTATCTATCTTTGAAAGGACTTTGTATATGAGACGCTACCTGGGTATTAAGTACACAAATTCATCTTCTCTTTTTTTAGTCCATTGCTTTAATAAACCCTCCAGTGTAAGAAAATGATCTCATTTCATCTTTTTTTCTTCTTTTTACAAGAGAATAAAACACATTTTGGAAGTAACCCTCTATTATTCTCTTCTGAAAGTAGCAATTTACCGAAGAAATTGGCCCTCCTTCCTTTTTAACCCATTCTATTCATTACGAGCCAAGTGAAACTACTTAACTTTGGATTTACTATTGTTTTCTTTTGTTAGCTAGAGTACAATATGCTTTTAACTCTTTAAAAAATCTAGAATTTCTTAGAGATAAAAGATGGTATGCTCCAGTTACAAAAAGATGTGCATTAAGATGGAAAATACTATTTATACTTTGGTACTTGTACTCCCTATGATGGTGGTGTCATCCCTGTGCTCGCCCTCTTGATTAAAAGCCTCGTATTATCTAAGTTAAGTGCACTTTAATTCAAGGTATATTTCTCTTAAAAAACATTCTTTTTTCCCCTGATATTTTGTGAAAACATTTTTCTGAGAATGTGCAAGCACTATTTTTGCGTTATTGACCGTGGCCAATGCCAAATTACGCCTCTTTTGAGATCCTCGTTAAAATTTTCTTGAGGAAAAAGCCGTCATGTAATTTTGTCATTTGTCACTGACTCGTACCGTAAAAAACACGAGATAATAAACAAAACAACAGCGCAAACTACTACTGGGTACAGTCTCACAAAACAAATGACAATGAACCATATTATGGCAATTTAGCATTGCCACTGTTCCGTATCGCTTGTTTCATGTGGAAGCTTAAAAGGCAAAGAGAATGACACGAAAACAAATGGATACTTTTATTAAAGGCCCATTACCATTACACTTCCTCCCTCTTTATGAAGATCGCTTTGTCTTCACGGAATATTTTCTGTAAAATGTTGCCGTAATTTTTTGAGATCTTGGCTAAGCTTAAGTAACTTAAAGGATTCTCCATTTCCCGTCGATTTTTTTGCTGGGAAATCTCACCGCAAAAGTAAAATAAGAAAAAAGGTCCATTGTCTGGGTCAAGTGATCAGTCAAAAGTCAAGAAAGAGTCGGAAAGAGCGAAAAAAACTTGAATTTTAAAATATTGACTCCAGTCCACTAAAACCAATTCATGTTTCATGAGTACAATGAAATGAATAGGAAATTCTTCACTTTTTCAAGGGCTCATCTCCAAGGAAAATACGAGACTGTTTAAAAATTATTATATTTCCGTAACTCATCTCGTCGTTCTCTCTTCTTTCGGACGTTTTCTTTTGACAAGGAACAGAAAATAGAGGGGAAAATGTTGCTGATTAGAAAATGAACTTCTCTCTGGAACACGGACCTCCTTTTAACAATGTAAACCTGTTGTAGATTTTCCCGTTGTAGATAAACCGCTGTTATTTCCCTGTTGTTTTGTTCAAAGGGTCAAAAAATTGTAAGAATATTCCTTGTTTTCATTTATTCCGTTGAAAATGCGCATGATTCTTAATTCCAGTGAGTAAAACATGAGTAGAGGCAGGAGGAACTAGTGATTTGGAAAAGATTAAAAAATGAATTTTAGATGTGTACATGTAACATCAATCCAATCCATCTTACTTTTTTGGAGTTCTGTCTACGGAAAAGAGAGAGAGATGATGAAGGGATGGACTTTTTCGGAGGATGCTTGCGGAGGCGAGGATATCGCTTTGGTATGGTCTTTAAAATCTTCTTAAAGTTTGACTGGCATGGTGTACAAAGTAGATTTATTTAAATGATAAAAAACATTTTAAAAAAGTTGCTGGTAAAGTTATTTAAGAGATTAAAAAATTAAGAATGTAGTGAATCAGTACATCATTGTAGGGCTTTAAGCTTTCTTAGGTTGATTCTTCAAGCTTGGAAGGAAGAAATGGAGAGTTTCAAGTGTAAAAAAATTATTCTTAAAGGAAAAAATATCTTAAACCGAACGAACCTTGAGGTCAAACTTGACATTTACCACGGCAGGGGGTAACTAACACTAGCACACTGGCCCAGACCAAGACAGACAGATATCATGATGAGTATGGGTTTCATGGGGATTTTCATGACTTGTGTGTGGGGAGTGAGCAACAAGGTTTCGTACATTCAACCTCGAAAACTTGCACCACTACTGGATCTTCTACAAGGAAAAATGTCTAAGAGCCAGATTTTTTAAAAATTATGTTAATACTACATTCAAACCGTCAGGTTTATAATGCACCGAAAAGAAATCAGCAGAGGAACAAAGTCAAAGGGGAAAATTTACATTCATAATTCTTTACCACTTTAAAATCACGGAAAATGCATGCGAATATCCAATATGCATGTTGACTTTTTTCGTTTGGTCATTCTTTTCCTACTGCTATCCAAATTTTAAGGGTCTAGTCGAAGGGGCTATTTGAACCAAAAGGAGACAGTATTTTTGACCCAACTTCGATAGCACAGCGAGAACGCATCTGTTGCAAAAATTATCACCAATTACTCTAGATTCTTAATTATGGCGTTAAGCATCAAATGTAATATTAAGTATGAATAAACCCTAATGATGAAATTAAAACTAAATGTCTGTCTACGTGAAAGCACCTCTACAACTCAAATTATTCTTTCCAACCTAAAAAATGACATTTATAAAGCGCTAACCGCCATTAATATTACAATTTCAACAATTTTAGGTTTCCTCTATAATCATCCACCGCAACACATTTACATTTTGTACATTATCGCATCATTTTCTTTATCCCGACTCTATATTCATTCTGTCGTTTCGTCCTCTACTCTCCAATCTCCAAGTACTATAATCAACATGACTCTCTCCGATGACGATGGTCGTCATGAGCACGACATTATCTACACTTAAATATAGAGAGGCACTCACTCTCAGATCATTTTTTGTGTAGGACACATCCCCCATTCAATCTCATAGCTTTACACATACGTCAACCCATTTACCATATAATTGCATCCAACCCATCAAACCCAAAATTTTTTTGATTGGATCGCACACAAGACAAAAACCTGGTATTACACCACCACCACAACACCGCATCGCATCGCATTACATTTCTCTACGTTCGCATTCCTTCAAGCACCAACATGATCATCATCTTTCTTTTAGTGTATGAAGAGTAGAGCGCACATTAAGCATCATCAAAATCAGAGGAAGAGCACACGACCAAAAAAGAAAATCACTTGAAGAAAATAGCTAACGTATAGACCTAATAACAACTTTCATTTCATCAGAACACACCTCTTTTTTTCCCTCAAACCCAGTGAAAATATGTAATCTTTCTTTGGTGATTGGAAAGGAATTCATTTGAAACAATACGGATTTTCCCTACACACATTCTTTGCTTGAGGAGGAAAAAAATAATAACAATGTAACGCATTCTTCAAAAACTAAGCACTAGGGAAAAAAATGTGAAACCATGTATTAGCGTTAGGTTGAAGGATGGAAGCGATATGTGATGTAAAGCTATGCAATAAAGTGCACTTTTTTCTAACCAAATGCCATTCTTTACGCTCACTCCCCGTTAATTGGTATGTATCGTAGAATGCTTAATGTAATGTACGTACTGTGTGTTGCATTATAATTAACCAGAAAAAATATAGTGGAACATAATGTAATGAGTAGTTCCTGTGCTCTCGCGCGCTCAACTACTACTTCTCGATCAAAACGATCAGATCATCATGTATGTTTCCTTATTATCGTAGGGAATGTTGATGGAGGCGTGTAATCCTCATGTCCATTCATTTTTTCGCTGTTTCAATCAGAATTCCTTTTTTAGAGATGGCTCTGAGCGGATGTTCACTACAAATTACAATCAATGTAAAAAATGGGAGGATGCGGATAAGCTCGTGTGATTCTGCAGAGTAATCTAATTTGAAAGAGATCATGAAAATGTTTCGAAATGAAAAAAAAATTGGAAACTAGTAAAGTACATATTTCCCAGTGGTTGGTGCATCGCACTAATTTCGTCGAGGAGCACTAGACTAAAAAACGTTTTAAAGGAAATGCTCACGCTGTGCTCATGTCTCATCCCATCAGCGAAGCTTTTCGAGATCACCACATGAATCCAAGCCAAGTATCGATGCGCACTTTTCAACACCTCTCTTTGATTAAAAAATTCGTTGAATCATCATCGAATTGTACAATAGTATCACATTACCTCAAGCAGAGAGTACCAGGAGGATATGAGAATGACATTGTGAAAATAACACTTCTTTTGTTTTCATCTCCCCGATACATTTTTATTATTTCTTGGGATAAAAGACGAGGAGAAAATGATAACAATAGGAATTACACGGCTATAGATTTGTATCATTGTCATAGAAGGCTCACCAACAGCATCCCAGCGAGAATCCTACTAATGTCCTGTCATCACACACACACAAAGAACAAATGCTCGTAGAAATGGTCCGTGTTGATGAGTTCTTAGTTCCTGAGAGAACCCAAAACTTAAGTGCTTTGACTTTGACATTGACATGTGAAGAAAAATACTTTTTCCAAAGTCATTCCCTATTTTCGCCCAGGTAGAAAAAATTAAAATGCATCTTTGAAATGGAATGAAATTAAAAAATCCATTTAGATTTCTTAGCCTAGCTTAGAGGTGTTTAATTTACGGCTAATTTTTTTCCAAGGGTATAGTGCTACTTACAATTAATCCTGATAAATGTAAAAGTGGTTGTGAGAGAGAATGACAGAGAAAATTATCATGTCCGAGTGCCTCAAACCATTTTCACTTCATTTAAACAATTTCTTCTATTGGTATACCGGACGGAATTGAATTGAGAGTCCAGTTTTTTTCTTCGGTTTTCTCTCCGGCACCTCTTGCACCTGCCAAGCTTGATTATTTGCAAATAAATTAGAATTTCACCAAAGGCACTAGGATCATGATTGTAAAGATGATGAAATTCGTTTGGTTTTGCTCGAAGGAAAACAATGCGAACATTGCGAACTGTTCCACCAAACATGCTATTATTGAATAGAAGCAAGCCTTTAATCAATATGGGATCAATCGTGTAAGAATTCATAGAATGGTACTCGATTCGAGATGATGATCGTAATCAACGAGAAACGAGCAAAACCAGGGTTCACCTCGTCATCATCATCAAGCGTCAAATGGTCATACTTTACCTACATTATATCATCAAGCGAAATTATTCTCATGCCTTTTGGCATCCCCAACAATTTTCAAATCTTTTTTAGATATTCGGGTAATTTACAGGCACTTTTTTGCAACTTTAATTTCTGTTTCGCTTTTTATCAAGAATTGGAAAAATAAAAATTTTTATACGCTGGAACTTTGTTTCTTTTTAATTAAATTTTTTTTTTGGGGTTTTTATTTTGCTTCATCTTAGGTTTCGTGACCAGCTATACGCACGCATAATCGATAAGAAACGTAATGAAATCAAGTAAAAACGCGAGATAAAAATTCAAGTTTTTAATACGCGATAGATTTGAAAATAGACATAGGAAGACTGAAACCGTGAAAGGAAAGAATATCACTGACCGATAGGTGCTTATTTAGGCTAACAAATATGGCAGGTAGTTTAATGAATGCAATGTGAATTGTAAAATTGGCACGATGGACATTTTAAAATATGTTGTTAGATACTAAACACTTCTTATGTGTCATATATATTGTTTCTGGAATAATTTGAATCGTAGTTAGTTACTTTAGCTCAACAAGGCACCCTTTTCCTTAAGTCTGCGGAATCCCTTATTCGCATATCCCTTATATCCTGTTAAAACAAATTGATTATGGTTTACAAACACATTGTCGTACTAAAATAATTGGACCTGATTATTTGTCACTTAAAAAAATATTGTGACTGAGCCAGGATTCGAACCTGGGTCTTGAGATAACAGTGCGAAGTGAAGGTTGGGACAGGGAGAGAAAGTTGAACGCCGACAAAGCGACTGAGCCAGGATTCGAACCTGGGTCTTGAGATAACAGTGCGAAGTGAAGGTTGGGATTGGGACAGGGAGAGAAAGTTGAACGCCGACAAAGCGACTGAAAGGGGTGAAGTGTTAGCGGGAGATATAAATGGAGCTCAGAGTTAAAGAGATAGAATATTACAGATACACTACAACGCATTCCGGTCCCACGCCCTGACCGCTAGGCCACACAGTCACCTCCAGAGAATTTTAAAACATATCAATGCATATCATTTTGCGATTAAGTCAGACTATCAAAAATCAAAACCATGTATCAGCTATTATGTAATTCCAAACTGTAAAAAATTGAGAAACCAATCAAAATTATCCTAGAATCTATTTATTTAAGCAAAGACTATCAAAAATCAAAACCATGTATCAGCTATTATGTAATTCCAAACTGTAACAAATTGAGAAACCAATCAAAATTATCCTAGAATCTATTTATTTAAGCACAGCTAATAAATGTGATTTCGCAAGTCATACGAAGAATCAAAACAAAATTTATATTTTCACTTTAGCATCCCAAGACCTAGCAGAAAAAACCAGATATAATAATCCAATTAATATGCGCTGCACTGAATAAAAATGAATAATATGCACCGTCCCTCAACCTCCTGTTTTTGATTGGGTGCGCCACGTTGTTAAAACCCCAGCGTAATGTCTGGAATGCCAAATCTCTTTGAATTGTAGGGTTTATCAGGAAAATTGAAATTTTTCTCAGAATAAAATTGCAAAGGGTTATGCTTCAAACTTCAAAGTTAAGTAACATTAACTAGAGTTTTCATTCTGTCTTGGACAAGCTTCTGAATTTAAAAAAAATTGGCTTATAAAATAAAAAAACTAGGTAGCCTAACACACGACTTAAATTTTTTTCCTAATCTGATTTAAATTTTCCTAGTTGGCATTTGGTATGCTACATTCATTCGCACAAAAAATTAATTTATTATTGCACGCATTTTTTCCATCTACTCTGTATAGAGCAGGTGGGGCAATACGATCTGTATCGTAGTAAATACAGGAAAAAAACAAAAGGGTTGGCTCCGATGAGTATCTTCAGTCAATATATTTGCGCTGACTGCCCACTTTCTTCTACCATGAAAAGACTTTGTATGTTCGACTGATTTTTTTAGAGCAACTGTATTACCTCCACTATTTTTCTATGCTGGACAGGTTATCGTCGTTTTGCTGACCGACTCACAAAAAGAAAAAAATATACATGTTAAAGCAATCATATCAGAGAGTGAAAGGGTTAAACTCAAGTTTTTTTCTCTTGTGTATGCGATTATGATAACAACATTTAAGTCAAGAAATGTGGCGAGCACGAACAACGGAAAGAAAATTAAAAAATGAAGTTGAGTTGAAATTGAGGTGTAGGTATCGGTAAAACAGATCTTAAAGTCTTATTATTACTTTCGCAAAGCCAGCATCTATCCATCTCACAAGCCATAATTTCATTGCATGAGCGTACCAAAGAAATTATGAGTGTTGTACACTCTAGGAGCTCTCTGGACATTGGTCTTGGTATTCGAAAATGTTTTTCTTGCGTTTGAAGTCTCAAGAAATGCGTGTTTCATAGGTAGCCCCGAGTTCAATTCATATGTTCAGCCTGATTTGCATAAACTTGTAATTTTGTATTCATCTCAGTATCAAAAAAAATTTTGTGAGCTTAGATTTATATAATTACTATTGAAAAGTGGAGACAAAATATGAAAGATTTTTTTTAATGGGAGCAGAGTAATCGCTCTTTCAGAACAAAAGCCAAAAGTCCAGTTCAGCCCATTTGAATCGTAACCGATTAAAACAAAAATCATTTTTAACAAGCACGAAAGTCTCAATTTTAGCTTTGGAGTGGACTTCACTTAAAATACTTTTCTGAAGCCTGAAGGACTAAAAAAGATTTTTTCGTTTTGGACATATCAAACCATTATTTAAAATCGTAGGATTCGTTAGCCAAAGTACATTAGGTGGATAATTATTATGCATGTTACACACAACTACCTTAGAAATCTCGACGCTAACTCCATCATCTTCTGGAGAAGGAGAATAAAACCTCATTCAATTTCTAGAACTATTACGCTTTTACCTACGCACTTATTCGGTACTCTCAACCAAAATGAAATGTATTTTTTTTCTCCATCCAAAAACGATTATGATTTACTTTGCATCCTTCCATCTTCTCATTTCTTCTCCCTCTTTTCAATCTTTTGCATTTCAATTTAATTTCCACTCCGAAGCAAATGGCTTGGGCCGCTACAGAACGGGAAAATTGTGTATTTCGTTAAGCCACAAAGCTTCGTAGAGCGGTGATGGTGTAATAAGCAATAATCATAATCATAACTAACAACAAAAAATACAATCATCTTTTTAGTGAGTCTGCCCAACCTTCCAAATGGCCACTAAAGTGTTTCACCATGTAAAATAGTAATAATAATCAGAGAAAATCACCTTTGGGCAGAGACGAGCGTTTTCTTCCCCTTTGCCTAAACTATATATTCTTCTTATTATTATTCAGCTTTTTGTGTCCATAAATGATGCATGCGTTTTGAGTTTCTCAAAACCCATCCATTTTTGAATGGTTATTGGCTATTTAGTCAAAGCTTGTTTTAGGAGTCCATTTTTTATTGTTTCGAAAGGGTCGAGATTCTTGATTTCTAGATGATTCATAAAAAATAATGATATCGATTTAGATTTTTTAAAAAATATTCTCGCTGGATTGCGTGCTCGAATGTAATCATCTGAATAAATTTTTGTTTTCTATTTTAAAAATTTAACCCTTTCCTTTATCCCCCTTGTAGCAGCATAAATAGTTTGAAAAAGTGATTACAATTATCGAGAGGAGAAATTAGCATACCGCCATTGTTTCAGTTGCAATGTAACGACTCTAACCTGTATTCTATTTGAGCAGCTCGAACAATTACCTTGAAGCTACATTTAATAGACAGAAGTGGACCAATCAAAAAAATTTATTTGGATTGAGGAATGCTAGACTAATGCAATAACAAATAATTATTTTACACAACATGAGTTTCTCAGGTTGTTTGCCATTATTGGCTTTTATAGAAGTTGACTTGCTCCCCATAAATCTTTTCCTTGTCTGCGGAGAGTGGAAGTCTTCTTTAGACATCATCTTCATCATTATCATTAATAATTATTTTCCTTACATGCAATTCGGATTGCATATAAAAGACTGAATTAAAATTCTAAGGCTATTGCTATGTGTGTCTTGATTGCCTTCCATCTTAATTTTTTCCTACATCAAAAAATTCTCTGCGACGATAATGGTAATACAGACTAAAAACAAAAAAAAAAGTGTACTATGTAATCATTATTTAAAAAAAATGGAGACGAAACAAAACCACTTGAGGGCTTCTAAAAGAAGACGATGATGAGAAGCAACACGGAGATTGTAAAATTACATGTTATTATCGACAGAAAAACCAAGTGATGTTATTGGCAGAGAAGGAGAAATAATTTCATGTTATGCCAGAATCCATTAGCTTTTTACTTTTAATATGAAAGAGAATATTTTGGTGATGGAGTAAATCATTATTTCGTAGGTGATTCGTATTCTCGAGGAAAAAAATTGCTGGAGGTTATTCTTACTCGATGGGATTTTATAGAGTCTCTGTTTGATGTACAAATTTGTAAGCCTAAAAAAGCTTTAGGTATTTTAGTCTTTTCTCTACTCAATAAGTGAAGTTATTGGGCAGTATAATTTATAAATTACAATCTTCTGTAGAGCTTTGCGATGCCGCCCATCATTAAAAACTATTTTGGTGTCATGCCTCCCTTCAAAAGGCACATTTTCAATATCTCACCATTATTTCAACCCGACTTTCTGCTGATGTAAGATTAGCTGTTTTTTTGCTCGTTTCGTTTGTCACTCTTCGTCGCACTATCATGAAATGGATTCAATTACAAAATTAAACGATTTACTTTTTTGACACTTTGAAAGTGGTAATCATATCTTGGGGTAGTGTTAACACTTTTCATTTCCCTTCTTACTCTTTTGGAGTTCAAGTTAAGCCATGTATAAAATGCTACATAAAGCTTTCAGTGAATGAAAGGTTCTCAAGACATTTAATCTTGGAAAAGTGCAAAGTCCGGTAGCTACACCTGGTGTAATTGCGATTTTGTGACCGAAGAGCAATAAACCATTCAGCGGAGCTGTCCAAAACGAAATATTATTTATTGCTGCGCCATACTGTCTATCCCATTCCTTTTTTCTACGCGATGGCAACGAAGAAGTGAAGCAAAGTGATAATTGCAGCGTTCCAATGGGCAGGAAGCGTAAAATAAAGAGTTATACGAAGCCTAGCTTTAGATGGTGCTTGTGTCATATATTTGCGTTGAATTTTTAAATATTTTTCATTCATGAAGGTCTGCACATGATCTGTTTGTTTCAATTTCGAAATTAACATGTTCCCTAACTGTTTGGGTGGTTTATCTAGGGAAAAGGCAAGTTGGAGTAATTAACATTGGAAATTCTCACCAGCTACGTCAGGGGGAATAGTACAAGTTACCAAAGCATATTCGACAGCCAGCCAAATGCATGATTTCTGGTACAAAAAATCATTACTAAAGAGAACAACAATCTCGTTATTTCTACATTCTAATCGTTTCTAAGAAAAACAAAGAAACACACTTAATATCCTTAATACCATCCATTACTCTATAATTACCAGCCAAAGCTTCTTTTCTTCATTAAAGTTTTGAGTTTTCGCCATGTTCTCTTTAGACTAGATTTTTTTTCCTGCAGACTGTATATCATTCGCATTCAAATCACAATCATTTAAAAACTGAATAGAACATAAAAAGATTATGTTTCTTTCTACTTTGCTTTTGTGTTTTTTTGGTCATTAAGCACGATCCACAAAGAAAGAATTACTAGCAATTGCATCTATTACTAGATTACAACCAGTCGTGCATTCCATTGCTGCGGTTTTACTTACAATTTGAAAAAAAATCTGAAAGGGACACTATTCCCACTTTAGCTCGTAATGAAATGGAGTTAAAAACCAAATTCTAATTACTACTTTTCCCTTACTCCTAAAGTTCTCATTCTTTCTTGTAAAGTTTTTTGGCTACTGTTATTGTGTTCCTACCTCATTATGATTAAACAAAACTTGGTTTCTTTAGAATACAATCCTTTAGAACCAGCATATTGTAACTAGCTCTTCATCATCATGATCCCAACCACCAGAAAGCGTTTTAGCTTAAACAAAAACCACAATCTTGTTTTTTCCCTATTCATTTCGCTTCCTCACTTTTTTACATTCATAAACACATCAGGAAGAATGGGAACAAAAAAGTCAAAAAAGATACCGAAACAGAAAAAACAGCCCACAAAAGTACATGGAACATGAGCTCCGTAGTTAAAAGTGTGTTGAGATAAAGAACAATGTAATAAGCTCGAAATAATGGCGAAACGTACATTTTAAACATTTTAACAAGTTTCTAAATCGACCGATTTAAAAAAATACAAACTCTACTTACGGGAAGTTTTGGTATTTTTTTTATGTTCCTAATGATCATGTTTTGTAATCTCGCAAAGGACTTTTACCCAGCGTGAATGAAAATACATTTATACTTTTCCCCATTGAACAGGACGAAACAACATATTTTCATTAACCTTTACTTTAATTAGTGTTTGGATAGTTAAAATGAGTTTTCACAATGAGGTTTCAACTTTAAAAACGTTTTCATCTTTTCCATTGTTCTTACTTCCTATCTGCTGACTGTTGTGTGCTATACAACTGACGCTTATCTAAAGTTTTTCTCTCTTTTGGGGAAATCTGCGATTCAGGGAGAAGATGGGGAAAGGGTGAAAAACTCTGAAGCTTCGTACCATATGCCTCTCCCATACTCCTGCTACCCGTCCATCACCATCAAAAGTAAAAGATGAGAGGCAAAAAGGAGAAAAACCACATCGTACCAGGTTTAATCATGATGATCTCAAGTCAAACTCATACAATAATTCATACCTACACAATGTAAGCACTTTACACGCTATATAGCTTACTGTTCTCTCGGTAGCAATATGCCTTTCAGTTTTCCCATCACCAACTCACCAAAAAAGTACGGAGGAAGAAAGCTAATTACATATATCAGGAAATCATTTTTCATAAAGTTCATGAGGATTATATAGATGGATATCCTGTCTAAGAGAGACCTTGTGCATTTTCAATTTTACTGTATAATCTGGGATCGAAATCTTGAAATGAAGCTTAAGGGCTTTTTTCTCTAAGTTCGTTAAGATTTAAAAAAATGAATATTTGTGAAGCAAGAGTGTTAAGCTATGTACAAAGTCTAGCCCACAATAGGAATGTTTCCCATATTATTTTTTTTCCAAAAGGATTCCTTCATTCCAGAATACATTTTTGGTGATGAGCATCATCACCATCACCATCATTATGAATCTAAAAACCCACAAGAAACAAGTCAAGATTTTTTACTATAATTTTTTTTCAAAAAGAAAGCTAACAGACTTTATGCTTTTTATCAACCTGTCAAATCAGCTTAGAAGAAGAAAAGGATGACAGCCACACAGAGAAAAAGACCCGAGAAAAAATACATATCTTTAGAATCAATTGGGATGGAATGGAATCTTATTTTTTCGGGGGGATCATATGGATGCATATCAACCATCGTACAATCATCAACTCGTTACTTTTCATGAGAAACAAGATAAAATTGGACATTTAAGGAATGTTTTGTACTGATGAATTGAATATTATGCATTTCTCGTGTGAGACAAGTAAAAAAAGCGTACGTTTTAGCTATGGTTTATCCAAAGTTTTTCTTATTTGTACGCATGCTTTCATTTAAAAATAATTCAGTTATGGTCACGCCACACCAAGAACAAACTTTGATCAGATTATATCAGAGCAACAGAGAATGCGATGAAAATGCAAGCATGAATACTAAAATACCAAGGTATTGTAGTGATAAGCCTTTGCAACAGATTCTAGTAAATTGTTTAACGGCACCACCACCAACAACGTCAACGCGGAAGGGTAGTTTTGTTTAAAAGTATGTGAGCAATGCAAAGGAAACTATAGAAGTATGCGATGTGTGCATAATATTCAAATTAAAAGAATAAAAGAAACTATCCAAGTCACACTTTTTTCGCTTCTTCCGTCACACATTAATTTTATTTCCAGGTATGGTAAGC
>JAANSQ010001481.1:0-14995 GCA_036850885.1 Lepidocyrtinus dapeste
AAAGATGAAAGTATTTGGTTTAAAATGATTACAGCAAAACCAGCAAAGTCTCTCCCTCCAATTAACGGGTAGCATATCATTAGGTATAAGCAAGGTAGTATCATTTCCATTGGTGCCTCTACAAGTTTCGCGAAGTAGTATGAAGAGAATCTGTAGGCTCCAGCACGTCTCTCTTTGTTTATTATTGCTCGCTCCCCTGGTAACGACCAAAGTGCTTGGAAGAGGACAAAGAGCATCCAATAATTAGCAGAGAAGAACATCCATCCTTCCAAGTCCGCCAGATATTGCTCCTGTCTTGGAATGTTGAACCATACAAAGCCAGACATGAAGGCTAGCGTTATTGTCTGGACCAGGTTGATTGTCGAGAAGATTCTTGGTTTAGCTAGCAACACATTTCGCTCAGCCAGTACACGAACTTGAGTTCCAAAGCTTGTCTGCCATTCATCATTGAAAGTCATAGAGTCTGTTGAAAGGTCCCAATCATTATCTCCCTTGAGCTTGCAGCATCCATTGTTCTGCTTCTGATTCTCTTCCCAGCGTCGAATCAGCTTTCCCTCGTCAGACTTCATTTTTTCCAGGAGAAATTCTGCGGGATTATAATTTTGCTCTAGGCGCATATCAAAACTGGAAAAGTATGGGACAACTTCTTGAGCAGGACCAAAGTATACCGTTCTCCCACTGGACAAGAGTAGAAGAGAATCGAACATTTGAAACATTCTTGAAGATGGTTGATGCACAGTCATTAAAATGGTTTTGCTGGATTTTTGAGCATATTGCTTGAGAATGCTTATAAGATATCCGGCAGTGCAGCTATCCAGCCCTGAAGTAGGCTCGTCAATGAGAAGAATACTAGGATCTGTGATAAGCTCACAAGCAACACTCAGCCTTTTCTTTTCCCCTCCACTGAGACCCCTGTTTACGTCATCCCCGACAATGGAATGTTGACAAGTGTACAGTTCCAACGTTTCTATGATATCGTCCACCTTCTTGATTTTGTCTTCGCATGTCAAGTACTTCTTATCGGACAAACGGAGGAACGCTGTGTACACCAATGTCTGCCGGAGAGTCAAAACCGGGAAGAAAATATCACTTTGCATGACATACCCCAGTCTAGTCCTTTGAGCCTTCTGGGAAATTACGTCACCATTTATGTACACCGCTCCTGTTTTTAAGTTGGACCGACCAGAGAGGCAGCTTAATAACGTAGTTTTCCCTGAACCACTAGGACCCATGATGGCCAATAGCTGGCCTGCTTTTGCATAGCCTGAAACATTCTCCAGGGAAAATTTGCTTGGCTCTATGGGCGTAGTACAAATTTTATGGAAGCTAAGATCGCACTGCGTATTCCACACGTCGGAAGGATCACTCATTATCAGTTCAGAGTCTGGGGATGACGCTTTGGAGGATATTAGAGGTGGCGGAGTTCGCACAGACTTCATTAATCTGTAACAATTGAAAAATGTCAAATTTTAACAAAATTACCAAAGTAGTACAAAAACGTGGACTTTGACTAGAAAAAAACTTACAGGCTGGAAATTACAAAGTCTTAATCTATCTTTTTTTCACTATTCTCGTTCTATCTTCTTAAGTTTACGGGTTTAGGCTTGAATCATGGTAAAACTATTGTAAAAATGCTTCACAAACTGCTCCAATTATATGCATAACGTAACTTGATATGTAATTTGGTATACATAAGTATCCCAGGGGAAAACTGACAAATAATTTTTTTCTTTCTGATACTTCAGAACACTTCGTGCTGCTGTTGACTGATTACAGGTTTGAATGTGCGTGGTTCAAGTCCAGCTACGCATATCATGGAAGGATACAGGTACACACAATTTAACTGGAGGCTAAAACAAAGAGTTTTTCTCCTTGTCAATCTCTCTGCTGGACAAGGGAGATTCTCTGGTGAACTCTAGTGTTGTTAGCCAAAATACGTGCGAACCATTTCACTAGAATTCTGCCATACTGCTACGATGACAGCTATTACAAGCCAGTAGATGATGAACACTTTGATTACGATAGGATTACGGATGATAACAACGTGAGAGAACATGTATTACTTAACTTGCAATTAAAAATTAGCATTCAAAGATCGTCAATATATTTTTATGGTGGAAGATAGGGACTGCTTGTAGAGATTAGGTAACGTAGTGTTGATCACAAGTTGGTTGACTCCAGTTTTCCAAGTTTTGTACAAGAAGAGAGCCACTTCTTCTATCGAACTCTGCGAAAAAAGATGATAAATTCATTTTTGATGAGGATTTTAAATGTAAAATATAAGAATCTTTTGATATTCTTGCGTATTGCGAGTTTTGCTCGTACTGTACAATAACGCAAATGATATAGGATACGTGCTTTCCCTTTTTCATACATTTTTTTTCAAGTAGGCTGTTCAGGCTATCACGTCTGCATTTGCGAATCCATATACGGAGAGCTAACATGCATGAGTAAGAGAGAGAAGGGAGAGAGAGCTTATCATTCGTTGGTGTCACAGAGCGGTTATCGGACGTTGATATTTGCAGATGCGATGCTGCTGCTTTTGTTGTATTTTTTTATTTTTAAGGTGGTCACTCTGCTACTTTATTATATTTGCTTCACCTAAAATTGGACAAGGGAGAATAGAAATAAGATTATTTGAAAAACTTAGGTACTTTAGCAAATGATTCAGTAGTAATCTAATTTACAGTGTGGATTCTGAATGAAGTCATTGGAAGGGACGTGTAACATTGCACTTCTAATGAAATTAGGTAGATTTGGGTAAAGGCATGATGCAGCGGTATTACCTGAATCGGATAAGGTAAAGTATGGATGGAATGAATATTCCAGATTCGTGTGGTCATTGCCTCCAGCCTGTTCTGAAGATAACCTTAGTTGGTGAGGCTTATCATTTCAGGAGAAAAAGACTATTGTGTACTTTTCGGAGAGAATTGTATACTTTGGCGAATATCGAACTAAAGCTACAGGTGTGGCAGATTATTTCTAAATCACGTTGATACTGTCAAGGCGCTTTTATAAAGGTTTTCTGCGAATCAAAAATATTTCTGTGGACCAAGTTAACTGAATGAGTTGGAAATAGTAGGTTTATATGAATAAAAACGATTAATTAAATCTCTATTTTTACCTTGATAGGATCAATGAACAAATATGTTATAATATGAGGACGTTAAACTTTAGGAGGTCAACGATTTTGATTGTAGTTTAATTGCATAATCGTAAATTCTCACTTTCAAGGCGATGTTTACTCTATTGGCGGCAATTAATTAAAAACTCATTTCATTTACTTTAGCATTCATTGCATAAAACAATACATGAGACAATCTGCATACTTTATTTTAGAAAAGATGAAGCAAAGCTAAAGCTTGAAGCAGACTTGTATCTATAAAACTCAGGATTTTTTTGGTAAAACGTAGAATTAAAAATTACATTTCTCGTAGCCGAAATCTAAATTTATAGACAGTAAATATATTCAAAGATGCAAAAGATAATTACAAGATGACGTTCACCAAAATTATTCTGACCACTCCCCAAATTGATTTTGTCCTGATAATTTCAACTAGGTATTGTAAGTTCAAGGACTCTGAAACTATTAATACGAATCAAGATTAATTTTGGCGATCATAACATAATTTTATGAGTCTGAAAAATCACTAGAAAGCATCTCTGGTAAAAAATGGTAGCAATTTAGAAAAAAGAGCACCCAGAGTATGCTTCAGATTTTGCCCGACATCCACTTCAGTCTCGTGTTTTCATCATCCGAAAATGTCCAGACGACAAAATGAAAACAATTGTTTACCTGATAACCGTATTAAAGATAAGCAAGCGCAAGGTATGCATATAGTGCCTGCGTCAATTGTCACACATCTATTCTCAAATTGACATTATTTTGCCCTTCAATTAAAAGTGCATTGTCCTCTCAAGTTCCAGTTTTGAACAAAGGTATATGATTTATAACCTTTAGACATCAAGGTTTTCATTAGTTACGTCAATCTTATTCCTCTTTATTGGCATGTTGACAATTCCAATTTATTCCATTTTTCACACGCCCATTTATTACGTTTTATACTCAGTCAGTTAGCTTAATTTTCTTAAAACAAACAGGATGTAAAGAATTATTCAAGAAATCTCTTTCCCAGTCACCCAATGTCTCCACTAAGGCTTAGGATTCGATTTTTTTTACTCCAGCAGTAGTCATTTCTCAGAGTTAAAGGATTAATTGCACATCTGCTCCGTGATTTGCACAAAGCCGAGTTCTGTCATGTTCGAGGTCATCATAATAATCGTTATTGCCACACATTATCATAAAGAATTATGAGCATCTTGGAAAGAAATGACGACAGGGTGGCTCTACTAGGCTACTCAAAAAATAAAAGATGAAAACTACTCTAGGTGTTTAGTTCGCATGCTCTTGGTGCGATGCATCCTTTAAAATACTGTTCCACCGATTAACAAGCCTTAATCATAAAAATATTCTTCAATGATATACAAAAACGAGCAATATCTTGAAAATGGTTTTATTTTTGTCCCCGTACATTTTCTCATTTTCTTAGCCTAAACTTAATTGCGCCTGCGTCTCCTAAAATCCTGCATATTTTTTCGAGAACCCTCCACTCTCCATTCTAACCTTCTAGCATTCATGGTTCATACATTCATGCATAAATATATTTTTTTAAACTTCTGCTGCGTAAATTATCAAATCTGATATCACTAGATTCCTTCTGAATGAAGTGAAGCGGCCCAAGTCTTGTCCATCAACGACATGAATTTCTTAATCTCATCCAGATCAAAAATATGCTTTGATGAGCGACCCAATATCAAACTGTGACCTACGATACGAGCATTTAAATATTATGCAAAATGCATCATGGAAAACAAAGTGTATTTTAGTATAATCGGCTTGATTTCCATCGCAATAAAATCAATTAGGCTAATGCATGTCCAGCTCAATTAATTAGTTACAAAGCCTCCATTACTCAACAACATTTCATGAGAAAAATCTCAAAACTCAATAAGTACATGCGTTCCATGTGAAACGCGCAGAATCATCAAGAATTTTACATATCATTAGCTTAAATGATCTCATATAGACATAGACACTGCATAAGGCATAATTTTCGTTGAAATATGCTGACTGGGTCTGTCCTCAGTTCTCACATTCATCTCCCAATTTCAAAAAAAAAAATCTGTCACTAGACCTCCAATATCCCAAATCCCAAAGTACATGGAAGGTCGAGGAACTGGGCTATGCTAGAATTCCATGGGTCCACAAATGCACATGAATTACCTCATACATGTACGATTTCCTCCGTTGAAAGGCCAAAATGAATGTTGGGTGCACATACACAAAACAGTTAATCTTCAGTTGAATCATCCTCATCATACCATTCACATAAACGAAATGCAACAATTCCGTACTAAGTTTACCTAATGTTTTAAACAATTTAATATTGTGAGGAGATGATATGATTACGAGGTTCTTCAAAACGCATCTCCCTCTGACTGAATATTTTTATAAACAAGTATCCTCATGCTTCCTCATGTAACAGCAGTAGCAAAGGCCATGGCTTTTCGCTTTTCCAATGTACACGTTGATCTTAAACAGTTGTAACAGTGTGCTTTACATTTTTTTTCACTCTACTATAACTGGTCGGTTAGTCAGTTACTGGAGAAGTAAAGCTTCCAAATCTTTATCAATCTAACGAAACTGTTTTATATGCGTAAACATAGACAGGCAAAAGCACGCTTCGCACTTGTGTCCCTAACTAAAGCTGTATCCCACAAGGCTATTTAATATGCATCATTTTGTAGATTTGGGTCTCCACAAACTTTGCTCGAGTTCATGAAAAAAAGCCATTATTTACTTAAAATAGTAAATCATTGCATGACACACGAATGTTATACAACTTAGAGGGACACAAACATTTTTAATTTGCAATCGGATAGGGAACGATGTGGTGATGTGACGTGGGCTTAGGTGAATCCATCCTTTGTTATGCATCCCATCAAGACTACCGTTGTTCGGCATTTTGGAGCTGTTGTGTAAGGTCGATTTAATGCATAACTGGACTTTTTCTCTAAAACGTTTCCTACTGTTGGGGAAGAATTTGTGCGCGCTGCGGTTTGGAGATCCTGTGATCTTTTGAGTTTCGTTTAAGTGTTATCCTGTCCCTAATGAAGAATCATGATTAAATGTAGAAATGACAGTGTCTCGAGAGCTATGTTATATCAATGATGAGTTTTTACATGACAGTGAGTGCCATTTCCCAGGTGGATAAGTTAACCATAAAGTCTAGTTAGTAGAGTCCACAAGAATTAAGTGAGATGTGCTCCAATGCCCCGTGCTATCATTTATAGAGAGAAGGGAGATGAAGATAAACCTGAAAATAGATAATAGATCTGTAATCTTCACCAACAGTTTATGAAGTATGAAACGTATAGATTTAACTTTTTTTTTAATGTGATCGTTAATCTGATGATGAATGAATAAAATGAATACTGCGAGTAGGCATATATGTCTGTAAAAAGAGCAGTGCTATTGCTATTGTTATACAGCGCAAACGTCAAAGAGAGGTCATAAACAAGGTAAAAAGAGCCACACTGGATAATAGTGCAGGTTTTATAGTTTACTGTTAAAAACACAATAATACATTATATTACTTCCCTGTGCATGTTAGTACATCGTAAATGAAGTGTGTAAGTGATATTTCCCCCAAGTAGATTAATTCAAACCCCCTTCGGTATTCATTTCACCATTGCATTATCTTTGGAATAAATATTTTGCAGGATTGAAATATATATTTAATATAAAGTGAAATTAAAATGTTTGGAGTGAACTAATTTACCAAATGATTACTACTAAATCTTTGATGTCGTAAGAAAAACAGAGAAAAGATGCTTCTAGATAATTTCTTAATTGACCCCATATCATATCAGTGTAAGAACCTGGAAACGTATGGAAATACTGTTTACAAACCATAGTGACTTTTGAAGGAAGGCTTTACTTTGTTAAGTAATCAACGTGTCTGACTCCGGGTCTGGAGTCCACTGTCTTCAGAAATTGAGCAAAGTGACAAACGATTATTTCAAGATGGGTAGTCCTTGGCCGTGGAACCAAGAGGTGAAGGCCGCCAATGGAGCCTCTTTGCATAACAATAATAATAACTACAAACGTGCCAACTATGGCTACGAATATCCTCATCTTTACCATAACCATCTAAATCACGAGTTTTACCAGCAAAATCAAAATCTGCAGCACCATGCAAACAGATTTATACCATCTACACCTCCAATGCCCTCTGGGATCGTGGCATCGACACATGGAGACCCCATGATGTCCAATGGGATTCCGACGAGGAAACGGCTTCACCCACAGAATACCAATTGCTATAATTTCGAAGGGAATTACTACAATCAGCAGCCTCAGCCTTATCCTCCCTCCCAGATAAACCAGCCATTTCGAAAAGTGGCTGCACCAACCATATCCTCCTCTTGTATGGAGAGTTTCTCATCTTCGCAACAATCTCAGCAGTTTGTTACGATCGTAAAAGAAATTCCTACTTGGAACATTTATTTCTCAGATCAGAAACATAGGATTGTTGATTTCACAGGTATGCTATTTTCATTACTTTCACGTAAAATTCCCTAAAAATAATGATCATTTTTTAAAGAAAATCTCCCTCAAAAGTAGAAAGTTGTTGTGGCATGTGCCATTATTCCTTCATTTTTTATGACCCTATCCATTATACCACTTCTGAAAGGATTACTTTGTTTAATCAGTTTCGTCTTCATTATGTATGCCCGCACACGTAACTTGAAGAATTGCATAAATGTCTTTTTGTAATGCCGCTATTTATCTCGTATACAGACAAGAACAACTCCATTCGACCAGACCAGGACCTAAACCAATTGGTCAGCCTTTGTTTCGTTGACACTTGTATTACAAATCTAGCAGTGGATGCTATTGTCAACTCTACGACTCCCAACTATTGTGGTAACGGAGGAGGTAAATCTCATTGTTGCTATATAAACACCTTGATTGTTAATTTGAAGGGTCATGAGAATAACTATTTACACCAGTCAATTCAAAGCATATTTGAAAAGATATGATCTCCTAGTCAAAGCCAACCTTTCACCTTCCTGAAAATTTCAGTTGACAAGATGATTCATCTAAAAGCTGGAAAGCGATTGCACGAAGCCTGCAAATCTCTCCCCATGTTGGCTCCAGGTCAGGCGGAAATGACTCTAGGATTCGATACACCTGCCAAATGTATGTGTTTAAATTATCATTATCATTTATTACGAAGCCATTCAAACCCATTATTAAATGACCCTTAATCTTTAGGGTCATTACCGTGCATCTTTTCCCGCTAGAGAAATTTTTCTTTTAACGGTCGTCTCATTAATTTTTACTTATCATTCATAATATGTTGTACGTACAAAAAATTTACGCTATCCTAAACGCTTCATACGAAAAACTTTTTTTTGGTGGATTCATCTGTTTTTATTCTCCACATAACAAAGAAATTCAAGCAGTTTAAATAGGCTCGCTGTTTATTCATCTGCGGAGAGGCTATGAGCCTCATGATTTACAATAACAATTGCCGAAAATAATTCAGTTTAATTCGGAAGCATGCGTGCACGCACACAACAAAAAAAAATTGTCCGAATATTTGGCCGACTGAACCTTTTCCCCTTAGATAATCGAGTTGATTCGTCCCGTCCATCCTCAAATTTTTTTTTGCGTTTGAGTACAAAAAATTGCAATGCATGCCATTACACATAGCGGTTGTTAATACTCGAAAAATCCTTTTTCAAACTATTTCGCCAAAGCATGCATTTGAAATGAAATGGAATGAGGAAAAAAACTAGTTTGACAGCCGATAGCATACAAGTTTACTCGTTTACTTGCATGCTTTGTTACATCAGCCTAGAGACGCGATGTAACATCTGCTGAAAAAATGCATAAGAAGCGCATAAATAGTAGCGTCTTGCAATTATTATTTGCAGTTTTAAAGATGGTTCCTATTTTGCTTATTTTTTTTTACCTATTATGTTATTTTTTTTGTACGTTTTCCCCTCGCAGATGTTATCCATACGAATGGACCTTTGGCAGGAGACGCAGAGCAGGATCGAATTT
Source organism: Lepidocyrtinus dapeste (assembly GCA_036850885.1). Taxonomy (NCBI): domain Eukaryota; kingdom Metazoa; phylum Arthropoda; class Collembola; order Entomobryomorpha; family Entomobryidae; genus Lepidocyrtinus; species Lepidocyrtinus dapeste. The sequence goes on from JAANSQ010001481.1 coordinate 9,137, forward strand.
TAACGGAATGTTACGTCAATTGCTTCAATCTTCTTCTCATGCATAGACTGAGGACAATTGTAAATGCATAATATTAATAAAATTATCCCAATATATTTTATTATTATTATATGAAAATATGCGATAAAAAAGAGGAGGGCAAGAGAAAAATTGACGATTAAATTGTACAGATAAAAAAGATTTTCATTGTCTCGTTTTGACTTGAGAGAGAAAAGTTGTAAAAAAAGTATAATTTATTTTTCAGGCTTTCCCCTGTATCTCAACTGGGAAGAAAGGGTTATCAAAAAAGTTCGCAGCTGAGATTGCTCTAAGGACCGTGAGGCAGTTTTTGACAGAGCATAAGCAAAAGGTAAATAATGAAGAGAATTGTTTTAGATAAATAGCTCAAGTCAAGCGGAGAAACAAGACCAACAATTTTTTCCCTTACATTACCTGTTTCTAAAAAACCTTGTGGTGTTGCTCTCAGGAGACTTTTGTGTGCGATACCTAACAAACTGATATTGTTCAGGTTGCCACAGCATCTACAATAATTATAACTGGGATATTTAATATGCACATAAATAATCATGTCGAGATGATGATGTTGATGAGGGGACCGAGACTTGTTTTAGGAATATATTCAAAATACTTTATCTAGTTTTAGGGATGGTATGCGAAAGAATGTAGAATTTTTAATTTTTTTTTGCCATGAACCGTATGATTTCTTGTCTAGAGTAGGTAACACAATAAAGCGTGTGCATTATTGATTGCCCGCTAAGATTATATCATGTCTGAAACCTATGAGAACCGAACATGATATTCGATTACATGGTTCATTCAAGCGCAATTTCGAAAAATAAATTGAACCACATAATCAACATAAAAAAGTTGTTTTGTGACTTAACATTGGATAATTTTTTTTGTACATTTTTGAGAAAGCGTGACTATATTTTTTCCTACTTTTTCAGGTTGACCGAGTAATCTTCTGCCTACATAATCAAAAAGACATCGAGATTTACTTGCGGTACATGCAGATATACTTTCCTGTAGCTGTCGATCCTGTAGCTTCTCGCAATGGCACCTGGGAACAATACATTTACCAATAGATAAGAATTTCAAAAAATAGGGAATTTAAAAAAAACATCCCCTCAGAGCAAAAATATGCAGACTTGTTGGTGTTGCGAAAGATTGAAGGATCAAGGTGAAATGCTTTTGGTATTCTTCGGGTGGAATGTAATTGATGGATGGATAGGTGACTGGTATTTATTTTGCAGGTGTATCAAGTATCCTTTTTTGTGTCAGTTGGTTCTTATGATAATGACGAGACAACAATGAAATAAGCAAATAATCCTTCTTGCTCAATATGTCGACCAAATTTTTGAGGGCTCAAAGGAATCGTTCACTTGTTTGACCACAGTAAACTCAAAATTTGGTTTTGGCTTGCTGGCGGGGAAGATATGGTAAGAGAAAAACCAATATTTTCCTAACAAAATGGGCAGCAGAAAAAGAAGTTGTATAACAAAAATTTATGGTCTGATAAGCGTCTTGTGATTTAAATCATAGAAAAATCATAGAAAAATTAAAGAATAAGTATTTGTAAAATTGGTAGTTTTCTTCAATTCTTAATTGTTGACCGTTTTTTTAGATTTTACTTAAGAAATATTTAGTTTTTATTATTATAATTAGTTTTGTTTAATACTGTTTCAACAATGCTTTCTGCAAAGCATTATTATATAGTAGTACATTAAGTTTATCATCAAATTGCTGATTTAAAAAAAATACACAGCTTAAAAGTTTTTTTTTGCACTGGATGATTCCATGCTATTTTGGATACAATTGTATACGATAACCGTTAGACAAATATGTATCAATTTTTGACACCATATGTTTTTTCTTAAAATAATTAAATTGACTATCATTTGTTAGGAATGTTTTCTTACAATTAATAACAGTCTATAATACTCTTAGTATTTGAATAAATGACGTAACTTTGTTTACTCTAGGCTAATAGTTCATACTAATTAACTTCCTTATTCGCACAATCTCAAAAATATTGCGATTCAATGCGTCATAAAAACGTTTAGAGGTCTGCAGAACAGCATGATTGTGAGTGTTTACCGCATCATATACAATTACCACATGGATGAACTTTTAGATGACATAATACATCCACCCGTACAAACCCATTTTGCTTTATAGGCTTAAATTTACACATCATCATCATCCCATTCATTACTGACTCTGTTGTTTATCCAGAAAGGGCAATGTCTTCCAGTAACACAATTCTTGTCAGGGCAAAAAAAAAGATGAAGATACTACTTGATTTTGCTTCCTTGCTCCAGTGAACAGACGTACCAGTGACCGCCAACACTTTATTTTTATCACTTCAAATGATTTTTTTTCATTAGCCATTCCGAGCAAGAAAGCTTGAGTAATGCCGAAAATAAAGATAAAATAGCTCTTTGCTAATCCGACTCACTCCAGTTTTAACCTTTCACCTGATTGATGCTTCGTACAATCTTTTATTTTTTTATCTTTGAGGAGAGACTGACAGACCATTTTTACAATCTTAAATCTTTGAGTTCATTTATTTATGGTAGTACTCAAGAATCTGCAATGCAAAATTCATTTTTTCGCAATCAGCCTTTCTTACGTGAAACAACAAGTCTCTTTGTATCCTCAACTCTTTTTAAATTCAGGTTCACCCGTTCTTTGCACTTTTGCCTTGGTCCATTCTTATCTTTCATTTTTTCTCACTAATTGTCATTCCTCAACTTTACAAAATAAATCTGACATGCACCGACGGCAGCTGCTTGCATAGTTGCAACAATTGTAGCCGCCAAGGATGAACGTTATTATGCCCATTGAAGTCTATTAGAGTCACCGCTTTTTCACCCCAGTATGATTATATTACATAACAAGCCGCATTCTTTAGAACTCAATTTATCAAATGACAAATGCCATTTTAGATAACTCTTTCTCGCAGCTTCTTTTGCTTTCACTTACGTAACGCTTTTGTTGCTAGTCTTTTGATTAAATTTTTTCTTCCATTTCCTGTGAAATGTAACGTTAAGGTGTGATTAAGAGGTAAAGAATGTGAAATACTTTCAGACACTCGATCCTATTCATTTTCACCTAAGCCATTGTAGCAAATCTTCTCACAAAACAGGAGGATGTGCGAGGATTGTAAGCGTGCATAATTACATAAAAGGAAATCACAATATTTTTTAAAAGAAAAAAAAGGCAAATACCTGACGGAGCAAAAGTCTCTACTCAAGACCACCAAAAGACCTGTTGCATATTTTTTCTCGTTTGTCTGACATGACATAACGTTCTCTCGTGATGTGTGATACTCTTGTTGCACTCTGAAAAAAAAAGAAATTTTTTATAGGGAAAAAATCTTGATTACATCCCTCCTCCTAGACGTAATCTCCGGAATACCTCAAATTCCATTCAACCATTTAGGCAATTTCAACAAAACAGTTGTATTTTGTGAGTGACATTCCGTGGGCTGCGCATTATTGTGTGTGGTTGTGTTCTGGAATGTTTGCTTTCAATAATGCAAAGAATATTTTATGTCGTGTGGTTTTTTCTAAATCCATTTCAGTTGTAATTGTAGTCCATCATGGTCCGTATGCAAATGATGCGAGCATTTCGCAAAACCATATATACTGACATATGTTCAAATGTTTCATAAGTGACGTTTTTTATATCACTGCATTTTTTGGAGAACCATGAACCACCATATTAAGTATCTATCACCGTCATTCTAAAAAATCTTGATAGTTTCATTCATGTTTTGAAACGTAAATAAGCTTAGATATAATCCAAAAGGGCTTTGATCCATGTATCGTGGAGGGCAATAATCTTTCCTGGCCCAATGAACTTCCTAAACCACATTCTCCATGACATGAGATGATCCTCATCATCATCAACACTAATAACAACATTATCATGAGCAGCTATAAAACATGAGACACACTAACTGCTACTCCACCAGTGAGGTTCTTGCATGCACCATATTTCGAATCCATGAAAGAATGCGGTACGTAAAGCTTTTCCTCGTCATCACACACGGTCTTCGTTACATGACTCAAGAAGATCCATGATTTACTCAGCAATTTAGTTTTTTATTGGAGAATGTGTAATAATAAACGACTGTCCACCTCTTCCCTGTCTTTTTACCCAATCCTGATTCATTCAATTGAAAATTTCTGAATTTCATGATATCACAATAACCCATACAATTGAATCCTTGAATGGCCTTAGGCAACGTAAAGAAGCAAGGACGCATAAACTATTGAATAGAAAGTGCTGCTAATCACAATCATGTTAAATAGAAAACTGCATAAGTTTATTTGACTTTATAGATACAATAACACAACTGAAATACTGCCAAAGGGAAAAGTTTACGAAGGTTACAAAATCCTGCTCGTATGAATAACCCTTTAAACTATACAAACAAGTGTAAACTTAAAGTGGTAGAAACAGCTACTTGTCTTCTTCATAAAATTTGTAAATCCCATTAAAACTTGCCCTTTTCTCGTTTTCTCTTATTTTGAATTTGGCGGGTATACTGGATAGCTTGTTTATTAGTTGGTAAGTGCCCTTTTACTTTTCTCTACGTAAATTTAGTTTTACAATCATAATATTTTTACAGTTTTGCTTTGTTTTCTCTCTACATGACATCTATGAACTTGGCCAATATCTCATTAAATTCCAATCTGTTGACGTCTCTAACGCTTCCGTACCGTAATAATAATATCGGCACGAAGTAACTAAACCTGTGTCTAGTTAGCAGTATAAACAAGAGTATAAAATGCAACTTTTTCTAAAGCTCGTCGGTTTTGGTTGATTGCCAAGATTATTAAAGTGGATCCATAAACGCCTTCGATCATCATTGTTTAATGAATAGTACCTGACCAGCGTGAGTAATATGCCTATAATTAGGAAAAAGAGTTTCTTTCCGTGGTAGACAAACTGGGGTCATTTTTTAAAACGAATCCTTCACTTCTTTGAAACATTAAAGCCCATCTAAATATAATTGTTTTAATGTAGTAAGAACAAGGTAGGTGAGTTGATACTCCACATAAAAAACTCATAAACTTGAGTACTCACATGATTCAAAAATATTCCGTTAAAGTCGTCATCAAAACAATGCTCAAAAAACTATAATTCAACCATGTTTTTACAGACAGATCATATTGAAGGCTCAAAACAAAGCACAACAAAAGATGCATTAGTAAATTTTTACCTGACCCGTAAGCTGCTTTGCTAGAGATGTGTATTTTCAAAAAACGATGTACAAGCAATTTTGCATGTAATTTCGGGCTACTTTTTCTTAAGTGGCTGTGCCATTAAATATGACGATATTAATCATCGAGCCTACTTGATACGACCTGTAATGTTCATTGTTAGTTAATACTCTTCCTAAAAAATAGGCTTTGTCTTGTAAAAAATATTTCGAAAACAAGTTTCTTCCTCTTTGTTTTTTTTCTTCATTTTCTCCCTGTTCCGTTGTTCTGAAAATGAAAACGAGTAAACATGATCGCGCATTAACGGATGGGCAATAAAACAGTCGGATAGAATAGTGTTTTTTTTTTGTTTCGTCTTGTCCTTGCCAAAAGGATAGTTGTAATAAACCTCTTTTAATAATTGTCTGGTTGGAGAGAGAGAAACAGGAACCTTCACTGAATATTTAAGGTATCGACACTTTCCTCGTTATTTCTATTTTTTCTGTGGCTCAGCCGAAAATTTATTCATATTATTTTGTGCTCCTATGTTTATATTTGAATAGTGAAAACAATAATGACTACTATTTTACCGGTAGTTCGGCTGCTACGAATGATGATGAAGGTAGTTTGACTTGTTGAAAAAACT
>JAANSQ010001482.1:0-14992 GCA_036850885.1 Lepidocyrtinus dapeste
AACAATGGGCAGTTCACAGTCTGGAAGTAGTACATCGCAGGTACGCTCAGTCAAACATTCACTGGTTGGCTTCCAGACAGCAACGTTCTGTTTTTTCTTTGTTGCAACTGCGAGTGCCTATTACCCTACTATAATAACTAAATATTTCTTTGCATTTGATACTGATTTTGATATAATAGGGCAACATGGTTAGTGTTGAAAATCATGGATCATCGGGTCAAACTACCAGTAGTGGTTCTAGTAATATGGGCGGCAAGATGCCACCTCTTATCCGTGATCTTTTGACATCCCTTGATGACAAGGAATGGCAGCACTCTTTATTCAGCCTCCTTCAAAATCAAACGTATAATCAGTGCGAGGTGGACCTTTTTGAGCTGCTTTGTAAAGTTCTGGATCAAAACCTGTTTGCACAAGTTGATTGGGCCCGAAACTCAATATTCTTTAAGGACCTCAAGGTATGTTTATTTTTGCCTCCAAAGGACTTTTATAGATTTAGTTCATCATTCATGAAAATCTAATTTGAATGAGAGAGATACGTAGGAATTCATTTTATGCACCCGTACGAGTAATTAAAAAATGGTAAACCAATGACAAGTTTTTAATTGGGGTAGAGGAACTTTCTTTTGAAAAGAATGCATGCAAATTATAATTTCCTTAAGGCTGAATGTCGAATTGCGTAATAATGGTTGAAGTAATGGATCGAGTAGGATTTCATAAGCAAGCAAGACTCATCAAGCAACAAACCTAAACTTTTAGTCCCTTTTTTACTGTGCGAAAAAAATACAGGACAAGGAAGTGAGATCTTGAAAGATTTTGTACAATGCACCTTAGTTGTAACCTTATTTACAATATTTGCATCCTCATCATATAATAATTTTCCTCCCTTCCCATAATCAATTCTCATGTAATATTAAAAATGCATAGAGAATAGCTGCGAAAAAAATCTTATATTATATATATTTATATTTCATTCGTTTGGATTCAACCTTGTGACCTTATTACACCTACAACAATATCGCTATTGGTTTAGTTGAATTGAATTGTGAGTCTATATACGCTGAAATGCGTTCAACCTAGTAAGTTATGGACAAATTATGGAAAAAGTTGATTGTTTACACTCCTGACACATTTTCTCACTCGCACGACCCTGAAGTGCCCAACCAAAGGAAACTGGTTTTTCTATTTTGGCGTTACTTTGCGTGTTACAAAAAAAAATAAATAAAAATAAAAAGATAGCATAGTGTTTATGGTGGAAGCCCTTGTGACCAAACGGAACTTTTTTTTGCTTAACATACCACCAAGGCGAGATGGGAATGCTAAATGCATATATACATGAACATTAAGTCAATGCTTTTCTTCCTCCGCCATTTATTTCCATAATACTTATTGCTTAATAGAACAATGGAATAGGCCGATCCCATTTTGTAACCAAACCAAAGTCGAAAATCAAAGTGAGTTGATACAGCGACTGCACAAGAGTGGAAATGGAAACGTTTATCCTAGTTTTGATACAATTAGAGGATAGAGATAGCAAGCTCTTGTGATTTTATTTAGGATTCAGGCTCAGAATAAAAGAAGCTAGATCAAAATTTACTGCAAATTGCCTCCAAATTCTTATGTCTTATGATAAGTCTTATGTAAACAACTAATGTATTCTTGTAGGTCCCTTCACTGGTATGATAATATAAAAGTATTAAAACCAAGTAATGTTTTAGCGTCAAAAGTGAGAAACATGGATTTTCATTGTTGCTCACGTTCATTATCGCAACAAAAATAAGTAGTCTAAAGTAGTAATATGCTTTAGCTGTCAATGTAAAGTGCAAATAGGAGGCATAATAAACTTGGCCATTGTTCACCATGTCGATGTCGTGTTGTTTAGTGGTGCACGCTACACACTCCTTTTACTATTTCATTTGTGCTACAAATACACAATGGACATTTTTGTCTGCTGACTAAGAATGGCAGAGACTGAAGGAAAGTAAAAGTAAGTCGGACTGTAAAGCTCGCAAAATTTTTTATGAATCCAAGTAACGAAAATTGTTACTGTAAAAGAATTAGACTGTGGGAACAACTCACCTTGCTTTCAACTAACTGGTTGACGATATTTCCATATCGAGAATGCATGCTCACAAACTACTAGAGGAGTTGTACTCTACAATCATGTATGTAATCATAAAATAAGTTTAATGCATAGAAAAAAACGTACATACACATTTTTGGTCCGTACATACTCTTCTGTGGTGTTGGTGGTATGTCATTGACCCAATTACTCGGATACGAAGAAAAGATGTCAAGGTAAATACAATAGGGCTAAGGCTTTTGCACATCCCATTTGGGGTTTTATATGCATAATGCCATGTGATAACTCTCCTTTTCTATACGTTAAAATAAAGGATAGAGTAGTTTTTTTTCTGTTATAGTAGGAGGGGAGGAATGAAAATGCATTGGATTTTTTTCGACTTTTTGCATTGTTGGCTGATCATGTTTTATTACTTTCCGTTGTTTTGTATGACGTGTTATGCAATGTAGTGTTGCTCTTGTGCTTGTATAAAAATATATGTGCATAATGCATCCTATAGGAAAGGCTGGGCAAGGCATCTTCTGCTTTTCACAAAAAAAAACTCTTGATACAGTTAGTGGAGAACAGAACTAGGATTTGGGAACAAAAATCTGACGCGTTTGATAATATAGCAAAATGAGGAGTTTTGTTGGAGTAGTGTTATACTATTATGCGAAATTTTTGAAGGAATATGGATGTAACTATGTACATTATGCGACAACAAGATGCGTTTATAGTGGAAAAAGATCTCATTCCTTGAACTAATTTTATGTAGGACTTTAATAAAGATGTCAGTTTGTGCATTTTCAACGAGGTGAAACATAAAAAATAATTGAATAAAATGATAAATGTTTATCAGGAAGGCACGGGAAAAAATTAAGTACAATTTCATGCAGAGAATGCAATTATTTATTTTTTTGAGTTGATGGTCATGTAGGGGAAATAGGATTGCATCTGTAGTTAATATGATAATGCGGTGGGAATTTGTTTTAAATAATACTTTAACAACATATTTTAATTGGTCTTTCACCCCACTCTGATGATAACAGGTCGATGATCAGATGAAGCTACTTCAACATTCTTGGTCGGATATGTTGGTTCTTGATCACCTTCATCACCGTCTCCATAGTCATTTGCCGGACGATGCGCCACTTCCCAATGGTCAAAAGTTTGACCTGCTGGCGTTGGCTCTTCTGGGAGTACCTGCATCTCTCGATAGATTCAATGATATATCGCTAAAACTCCAAGAGATCAAGTTTGATATGGCCGATTACATTTGTCTAAAGTTCCTTCTCCTTCTTAATCCAGGTTCGTTCCAATATAGCAGATTAATTTTTCACGAATGTTATTTCCCTATTTATTTGATACATTTATTTACCCTTTGTGCACTGTACCTCTTGACATACATAATATTGACTGGTTTCGGAGATGTGACTTTGCATTTACAATTCGTTTACCCACACTTTGCAACCCGATGGAAAATGATGACTTGAAATCTAAACGTGAGACAACCATACTTGGTCCGACTCCGCATTTTTGTTTATGATTTGCAGATGTCAAAGGTTTGATGAGCAAGAAGCATGTGCAGGAAACCCACGACCATGTTCAGCAATCACTCCTGACTTACTGTATCAACTGCTATCCTCAAGTTCAAGTAAGCCAAAAAAAATGCATATAATTTGTATATTTTATTAGAGTTCAATTTTTCTTAAATTGTGTTATAGTAAAGCATGTATTTACTGCCTACATTACTAAGCAGTTTATCATTGAAAATAATTTGAAATGTATTTTTTCCTCTTTAATAGGAAAAATTTACAAAGCTTCTGACGATCCTGCCTGACTTGAGACAAGTAGCTTCCAGGTTAGTGAAACTTTCAAAAAATAAGATTATGTATTAAGGTACAGCAGTAGAAAGTTTAGTTTACAAATCCAAAGTCAGAATCAGTTAATTCGGATACTCAATGCATAACAATAAGAGTTTGGTTAATGTACTCATATGCTTACTAAATATATAATTCATTTTATCAACAAGTTCATAGGAATCATTTCGTTTAAGAAAAATAAAATCAGGGGTACTAATAAAATCTAAAGTGCCTATCTACATGAGAACTAAAGCTACAAATGATCTCAACAAAATCTCAAAATATGTTTTCTTTGTGAGACTTTGTAGAATTTTCCAATTTTGCATAATCAAGTTAGAACATGTTTAGCATATTATCGCACATGATGTATGCAAATAGTAAGGTTATATAACTAATGTATCGTTCCTTTTTTCCAGAGGAGAGGACTACCTTTACTACAAGCACATAAATGGTGGAGCACCAACACAAACCCTTCTCATGGAAATGCTCCATGCAAAACGGAAGTAATGAAAAGCTGGTAAAAATAATTGCTGCAAAACTATAAAATGATCACCAAATCGTCGTTCTTCATCATCGCAGGCTGTTGCTAATTACGTTGGAAAGAAGCTTACAATCATTCATAATCCAATAGAAATCAACTATATATATGCCACATGATTACATTAGCGCGTCTATACTGATACTCAACATAAACAGCGTTGAAAATTGCAGCAAAAATCCATAGATATATATTTCCACAGGAATAAAATCAAAACGTGTGATGGTATATGACCTGAGTATGAAAAAGAGCTATCAAAAAATGTTTAAGAAGATTCACTGCATAATTTTAAAAAATACTAACGAATTCGGTTACATAATTTTAAAAGAATTTAGCAAAAACACATATAACGTGAATATTTTTCTTGGAGAAAAGTCTATATCTATACATAATTCCACAGAAAATTATAATTAAAACTTACTACAATCAAAATTTATCTGAATTGATATTTCAAGTACAGGACGCAGTTTGAAAAAATATATATATTCATCCACATATTTTACAATAAAAATTAACAAGAAACGTCTCAGATTCCAATATAAAGTAGGACCGAAAAGGCTTTGAATTTTATCGTTGAAACAAACAACCCGTTCTACGTAATTGTTGTACATAAAATTGTCAAGTTTTTATTTCAACACTACTGTCATAAAATATCACAGAAGAAATGTATTATTATTAATTACCGTCTTAAAAATGCTATACAAAATATACGTTATAGAAGAGTTAATTTGAATATTAATGGAGTGTCGTGTGGGAGTGCATGCAAAAAATACTAAAGTGACGTGTTTTTCTGGACCTCTTTTAAATGAGACGTTCATTCATATTAACACTACTGGGAACTCAAGAAAAGTCCGCAAGTTAGATTTTTATTTTGGAGAGAAAGCAAGGCAATTCTGTGATCAACCGAGGTGGTGGGTTAGTAGTGGAAAGTCTTAATTTAAAAATTTATAAGGTAATTTGTAAATTACAATATTTAAACAAACATATGGGTCTTCATTTTTAAAGTCGCTATTTAGTTTTTTTTTCGCATGGAGAAAGAAAAAGTTTCAAGTTCGTGATAGAAGTATAAACAACTTTTTTTTTATACTTTTCTCGGTAAAATATCTTCAATTCTTTGTTTTTAACTATGAGCGATTCACTTTTAATATCAATTATAGACTAAGCGTTTTTTTAGAAGAAACTGTAAATTATATCGCGAACTTTCGAGAGTAAATTATATACTTAAACATATTGGACGTTGATCCGTATTCTTAACTTTTAGAACTTTCATATTTATGTCCCATCCAAACCCACGATGGCCTTCCACCTCAAAAAACTGTATGAATCTTTTCAATGTTTGAAATTCTTCGTATAAATATTAAATACTTTTAGGGTAAATCAAGTAGACAAAGTTATTGTCTAATACGTATTTTTAATTAGAAGTTGAACCATCATGAGTAACGAAAAAAATTGATGAGCCAGCTTACATTAAATAGAGGAATGCGATGAGTGTTTTAATTATTGATGGAAAAACATTTAATTTTCTTAATTTTTAACATTTTACTTCAGTTCTAAATCGCGGTGGCATTACATATGATTATGAATTGCACTGCCTTTTAGCAAGGGGGTATTATGAGGGGTAAAACTGTAAAAAAAAACTCGTTTCTTAGTTCAGTCCAGGCAAAGAATTTATTTGTTCTTGCATTACTCTGAAATCTAAGATATTCAGGTTGTTTTAAGAAAGAACTGAAACTATTAATTGTTCAGTTTGAGATAGTGTACAGTTATATTTTTCTAATTAGAGAGTAACTTTCAAAAAAGGTTTAGACAAAAGATTAGATTCTACCAGTTTTTTGACTCATCTGTGGCCAGCAGCAGCGTTTTGAAAAGGGTTTAGAACAATATAGATTTTTTGGGTTGTTTGTTTTTAATTTTATGATCCATCATAAACACTTTACATTTGGGGTTCAGGGGGTTATTGTATAAGTTAGGAGGATGCTACACCTTAAAACTTGGTAATATTATGTAAGGTAGTAGGAATAGGATTTTTGGGGAACATATATTGTTATTTTGGGGAAATGGTTATTTAAAAAAAAGTTTTCTATTACAATGTACCTTTTCTTGTTTTCATATTGTGTACATGATCAACGTAGATATTTAATAGAATACTTTAGTTTATTAAGTTTGATATCTAATTGAGTACGTTGTATAGAAATAGGTAAATAATTATGCCGTTATTAATCTTATTCTATTTACATTTTAAAGTAGTTCATTTTTTGTTAGATTTTTATGAAAGAGATGCTGATTAGCTATATTTGGGAATATGTCAAGAATTTGTTTTGTTTGGTTACGAAGAAGAAGAAAATTTTCGCTTAGTGAGGAAAAGTCTTTTACATCTTGATGGTACACGCATACCTCTATTACTGCATATAGAAACGATTACACTATAGCTTTATGAAATTATTTTTGTGAAAACGAATCTTTGAAATGCTAGATTAACGATACATACACACACACACACAGAAACAGAGTTTTTCTATATAAAGAGCATTTAATCGGCTCTAGTAAGCTTCTACGAGAAACTATAACTGTCTATAATCGGTTCTTCCTTTTCTTTGAGTCCAGTATTGTTGTAAAGCTTATCACATAAATACATACATATTTTTGCTGAAACAATCAAAATCACTTGAGGAAAAATGTGCTTTTCACTATGAATGTAATGGGTATGTTTGAAATATATGATCCTAGAATGATAAAGTACCGCTTCAAGGAAAGGAGAAGGTTTTTTTTACTACATTCCAGTTGTGATTTAATTCTGCCCATTTAGACTTTTTTAGATTGATATTTTCTCTCTTGGTTTTGCTTTAATACGTCACATTTTCCTTTAAAAATGCGTGCTTGAATTTTAGACAATCTATAATCGGTACTTAAAAAGTTTTATCAAATTTGATTAATTTTATTCACTACAAATGCGAAAATTGAGAGTAGCTTCCCTTATAAAAAAAAATTGCCTCGAAAAGAGTTTGTTTGGAATAGTTGATTGGTCGTTGTACAAGGTACTGTATCTTTGTTGCGGGCGCGTATCAGGAGAATAGAACAAGTTTACTTTATGTTGTGACTGACTGCATAAATATTGTTTACAAAACAGATCATAGGAAAAATTGTAAATTGAGTACATGTGTATTTTTTCTAGAACGTTATTCATTAATATTATTACTGCTATTAATATAGTTTTATGAAACTTAGGTACAACATATTATAAATTGATGTGTTAGATAAATCATGCGTAAACGTGTTGAAGAATAAGTTTCCTAGTTCATTGTCAGCTTCTAAAAACAGGGGTGATTCCATGTAAACAATTTTACTCTTTCGAATGAATCGTATTGTCTATTTCTCCCCATTTGAACATCCCACGGAAATAAATGAGTGATTGTGATTGGCTATAGAGAAAAGAAACAAAGTTTTTCATTCGCTACGTCATTGCTGTTGCGAAGAAATTTTAAGCATGCGCACACACAGATCCGGAACCGTTTCATATAAAATTAGCTACGTTTAAAATGCATTGTGACCTTAAGATACGTATTAAATATTTAATAATAAAAGTGGGAAATGGAGTGTATATGAAATATGAATACGGCTGAGAAATCAAAGAAAATAATTGTTACATCCTGTCTGACCAAAACTGTAAAAATCTTCAATTTTGTTGTTGCACTGCTGCTAAATCTTGGTTCATTTTTCTACGTAATTTACATTCTTTTATTAATTTCTTTAGTCGACGCATTTTTTGTAGATTTATTAGTGAAGTAACAAACTTTGTAGAAATGTGTCTGTGTAGTAAAACGTATACTGTTATATAATCTTCTCCATTTAAACTTGTTATGTTATATAGCTAAAAGAAAAAGGATATATAGGAATGGTGATGCAATTATTTTCAGGCTATTTTTGCTATATATTTTTTGGAAATTTCTTCTTCAAAGGTACTAGAAACAGACAAATCATTTTCTTCTTTGGTGTGTTATAAAATGCGTAGCTTTGTTTTCGTCTAAGACAGGTGTGTAATAAAATTATTATATGATATTGTAATTAAACGGAATATCCCTCAAGTTTAAATGAATGCTTAAATACGAGTCGAAATTAAAATAAAACCATAAAGCGAATCTCAGAGTTTAACGTAAGTAATTTTTGTGCCCCTTTATTATTTCATGGACAATGCAAAAAAAATAGTTGAATGCAATGCGAAACAAATAAGAAGACATTTGAAATCCATCGGCACTTTTTATTTTTAAAAGAATACTTATCGTCAAAACTGCGCCTCTTCTTCTGAACATTATTAAACAAAGTAAATACGTGTGGGATAAAATTGTTAAACTTAATTCATCAAGAAGCTAGCATTGCGACAATCACTAGCACCAATCGGCCATGTAATCAAAGTCTTTGAACAAATTCTGGTGAACATCCGTCAATGGATAAGGCTCCTTGGGGGGAGTTAACACCGGCTTTTCTGAAGTGAACTCTTCATCAAAGTTTGAGACATCTTCCATGCATTTCACTGTGGGAATGAACGGCGGCTTAGTCTTTCTCGCGAGGAGGTCCTCCCAGTGAATATTTCTAAAGAAGGCTTGCTTTTTTACATCCTCTGCATCCCTTTCAGAAGATCCTAATCGGCGTTCTGGATTTTTTCGGAGGAGCCTGAGAGAAAAACGATCATTATTATTATTGATCAAAGATGAGCATTTTGTAAACAATTTTAGTTTCATAGTCTGAATCATTGATTATACCTTCTCATGATGGCAATAGCTTCTAAAGAAAGGGAGCGAGGATAACGGACCTCTTCATATACAATGGCATCAAAAACTTCCTCTTCATCATCTCCAGGGAAAGGTGACTCTCCCACAAGCATTTCATAAATCAAAACTCCCAAACCCCACCAATCCACTGCTCTAGTGTAGCTTGGTTCGGTAAGTACTTCTGGCGCCAGAAATTCTGCAAACAAAATCAAT
The DNA here is from genome assembly GCA_036850885.1 of Lepidocyrtinus dapeste. Lineage (NCBI taxonomy): Eukaryota > Metazoa > Arthropoda > Collembola > Entomobryomorpha > Entomobryidae > Lepidocyrtinus > Lepidocyrtinus dapeste. The sequence continues at coordinate 9,439 of JAANSQ010001482.1, forward strand.
CATCAATCTGCAAACCAATCGTTCAAGTAAATATAGTTTGTAAATGTTTACCTGGTGTTCCACAAAACGTATTAGTTCGATCTCCAAAGCCTATTCCTTCTTTGCACAGACCAAAATCTGCCATTTTCACATAGCCTTCAGGATCCAAGAGTAAATTGTCTAATTTTAAATCTCTGTAAATAATCTTATTCTCGTGAAGAAACTGCATTCCCAATGTGACACAAGCTGCATAAAACACGGCTCTCTCTTCAGTAAAAACATCGGCATGAATATGCATCATAAGATCACCACCGGCAGCATACTCCATCACAAAGATGACATGCTGCTCAGTCTGGAAGCAAGCGAACAAATTCACCAAAAACGGATGCCGGACTGAGTTTGCCACTTCAAAGATTCGTTTCTCTGCCAGCAAAGATTCAACTTCCTCCCTCGATATTATGTCGCCTTTCTTGAGCGCCTTTAATGCGAAATATTCTCCTGTATTCTTATACTGAGAGAGTATCACCTAAACAAAATTAATCAAGTTCAAAATTCATTCCTACTTCAAAGTCAAAGTTCAACAATCCTTCAAAGATAAAATTTTTGAAAACATTAAAAAGTACCTTGCCAAAATGTCCTCTGCCGAGAACACTGATCAAGCGGAAATTATCAAATGACATTTTTGTAGATGGCAGTTTTCTCCTAGCGTCCACTCCAAATGCATGGTCCAAGGATGCCCTCGGTGGTGGGGGCGGTGGAGGTTTTTCTGTAACTGGAGTCTGAAACAAAATGTTTTTACCAGTTAAACACCCAAACTAAAAAAAACCATACAATCGTCATGCATTAGAGCACGACACAATAAATAATTAAACAAACAGCCCGCACTTCCAAGCGGAGCACATGAAAATGCAAACAGCAGCAAGCAGAAATCCTACCAAAATGTACCAGTTTCATTAGGAATGGTTTTGTGTTTCGATTAGAGAATGTATACTGCTTGAGAAAGTTAAAAACATTCAAATTATTGATAATCTCGACTTTCACTTTCAGGTTAGACAGTTAAGATTTCGAACGAGCAGGACAGGCGTACAAACATAATAACATTCATTCATTATCCAGCAGTATATCAACTTGGAGTTAGTTCAGGAGACAAACATATATATCAAGTTAACAAACACAATTATGATTCTAGATAGGATACACAAGACATGACACATGAGAACATTGATAATTGAGAGAAAAGCCACATTCATCTAGTATTCCCCAAAACCAACAGTTTTTGTATGTCACTGTAATCCCCTGGACATATAACATAGAATATGGCAAAAAAGTACGTTAATTTAAAGTTTGTAGTGCCAGCAAATTAGTTATTTGATTATTAGATTCCCTCTTTTGAAAAGTACTTTCATTCGGAAGAATATACCTCAACCTCATCATCAGGATAGTCGATAAAAGGCTCGCACGCAGTGTCTGCTTCACCCAAAGTTTCATCGCCATCAAAAATTTCAAACACCTCTGATCCATCCAGTAAATCCAAATTTTTCATCAAGCTCTAAAACGTTATACAGTAATACCAAGAAGTAGCATGCTAATCATTTTTTGTGCTTATTCAAGTAAACTGTGTATTCCATAAAAGTATGAGCGATTTTATGCGTTTTTCCGAGACTCCGACTGAAGTTTTTAATTTAAATTCATCGTTTATCTAAACTTTACTCTTTTTATGACGCGACAATCAAATCACATTCCCACGAGCAATCCCAATAATAAAAAAGAACATGCAGAAACCAGGTCTATTATAGGAGCCCGTATGCAAATTTCATAGTACTATAATTTACTTACCCCCAAGTCAGCCTCAGATGGAGTTGTAACGACAATAGGTGACACCATTTTTGGAAAGGTTGTTGGAGTACCTACAGTCTTTTCCGGGCAAAAAGTTACCATCTCTGGTGTTTTCACGTCGAGAAATACCTCTGATTTTGATGGAATTTGTGAAAAGTCCAGCTTAGGAGGTCTCGGCGGTGGAACTAAAATTTACATTAAAAAATTTTTTGGTTCATAGGCTGAAGAAGGTAAATATTATAATGCTGTATAGAAAAATGTGATTGTTGGTTTACCCTGTGACTGGTTATTGTTGAGTATATTAGACTGCCAGTTTTGGTGCTGATGATGCTGGTGACTTTGCTGATGTTGGAGTTGGTGCGAACTTGTTGAATTGGCAGTCGATGGAGTTGATGGCTGCGGTGGGTGAGGGGGGATATTAGATCGCTTCAGCAATCTTCCCCAGGTTGCAACATTAATGTTGAGTTGAGTGGGCCGTGGCACATTCTTTCCTTGTTGCTTAAAAATCTTACGCTGTCTTTGTAATCTTGGCCTTCTTGAGATCATCGGATTTAAAAATTTTATCTAAAAGTAAAGAGAAACCCTCGTTGTTTTAAGTATATACAGTTAAATCAAGCAAGAAGACTATTTTACTATTCTTTTACTATTTTTACCTCCGCGAAAAGTAAACCCTGCGGTTCCAACTGAAGAGCCATTCCATGTCTCACGTCATCAATAAATTCCTCTAATCGAAGAAACTTCACTGCACAAAGTGACCTCCAGTCACGCCAATAAACATCGATTTCTAATTCTCGGGATTTATCCAAGTCAATACTAAATCTCTGATCCCATGCTTGTTGAGAACACGATTTCCACGTGGTCTGAGCCACTGTTTGATTGTCCAGTTTAAGAACTGCCATTATTTCGTCTAAAATTTTAAATTTCAAAGTATCATCAAAATTCACTCATTAAAATTGTTTCAGCTTTTGAAGAAATACCCAATACAGATAAAATGATCAAATCATCACATCAAAATCAAAAACTTAAATCTCCAACTAATCAAAAAAATAAAGTAGCAAAAATAATAGAGAAAATTGGTAACTCCCGTGCAAAACCATGCAGTCCTGTTATCGACTACTTCTATTTTAAATATTGCAACAATGTAAGAAAGTTCTTAATACAAACCATAAACTGGAATATAAAACCTAAGCATTAGCTTCTATCCAATTGATATATAATTTCAAATTTTTTCCCAGAAACCAGTCGGATGATCGCCCAAAGCATTGATTTTTAACTTTTTTTATACAATAATTACAATGCAGGGTTAATATTTTCCAATATCTGCTGAGGTAATCTACAACTCATAATTAACGAAATGGTTATTCCATGCAATACCAGCAATGTCGCAATACCCCACTATCCGAGTTACACTAAAACCCTGACTTTGAGAAGGGAAAGTTTTGACTCATTTAAATAATGTAAAGCATGATTGAATACTAGAAATATGCAAGCAATTTAAAAAAGCATTGAAACTCCATGAACATTTAAATCATTCATAACAAACATAAAAGTTTTAAGAAAATGTTGACCCCGTTTAATTTTTGATTAGATTCCTTTAATGGTAATAAAATGGTCATGAAGTGTCATTGTTTTTTAAAACTGTATTTATGGAGGAAAGATAAGTAGTAGTAGATAGTGTCATATCTTACTTCTGGTTTCTTCAGAATTATCAAAAGAAGCACCAAAGCATCCACCTCCTAGAGTACCAGCGGCTGAGGCAGAATAATGGTCAATACATAATAACTTTTTATAAGGTATGTAGTATTAATTAGATATTTTAGTTATATACATGAGAAATAAGGAAACGATTACGGTTATTTAAATGGAAAAAATAAAGCAGAGGTAAAACAACACTATATGCAAGAAAAACTTCTTCTATATACAATTATAATGTAACAAATATAATATGTACAAATATGTAATAAATATGACTACATAAATATGCGAAAGCATTTTCCAAACGATTGGACCAGCAAAGCTAGGTTCCGAACAGATACACTTTAAACGCAATTCGACTGATTTGACGAAAAGTCATAAGTAATTAGTAAAGGTGAAAAAATTAAACCGCACTTACTACTTGTTTCATCCTTGATACTGTAAGATTTAGATGAGCTTCGACCCGTCACACCTTTCATGAAAGCCTTCAGGTCCGCAGGACTATTACTATCACGAGAGCGCGATCGTCCTGGAACCTCATCCAACAAGTCTTGACACCCCATAAGACGTACCTCGAGCTTCCCTGTTACTGCAGAACACTTATTTAAAGTTGTTGTACTCAATCGGTGCGAAGGATTCGAGCCGCCATATTTCTGGGGAGGTGATGTGAAAGAGATAGGACTCAGTGGATGGCCATGGCTGTGATGACTCCCAACGCCAACACTGGTCAATTCCAGCTCCTGTCTTAGTTCCTTCGATTTGTGGGAGTCTGCGCGTAATTCGTTGATTCTAGTCTCGAGGGCTAGTCTTAACAAGTCGATTTTTTGACTGGCTTCGTGTAAACTACTTTGCGCCTGGAAAAAAATATTTGTAAATACACAAAAATATGAGCAAGATAAATAATACCAAAAGCATTGCAGGAAATTTGACATTGGTACCTGCCGACACGTAGTGACTGACGTTAACAATATGTGCTAAAAAATGTTTTGCTACATATGAAAACGTTTGTTTAATCACAAATAAACTAATGTTTTGACTTAATAAAGTTCTTATCAGAGAGGAAAAAGAGCTAAAGCAAAGTAGGAAATGTGCGTTGCCAAATGTTTATTTTTATTCCAAGTAAAATGATCTTACAAAATATAACAAATTATATTCTTAAACTTCCGACGAAGCATTCAAGTTATTTTGCTTTTCAGATTCCATGGATTGCGTCGACCACGTAGCAGAATCCACTTGCCCTCCTGATGACGTTCTACTTCTTCCAGTTTCTTCCTCAACTTCTACAGTCCTATTGGCACTTTCCTTCGCCACAAAATGCATCCGACAATGATCACAAGGACAACTTGGATTCTTTGTTGGCCCTGGAATATGATGCCCCGGTTTCCTGAAACCCCTAACGACACTTCCGAATTTCGTAGCAGTATCTAAGCGAGACTGTGACTGACTAGCGGTGGAGAACTCCATGAAAGGTGGAAGTACTTTCTCCTCCTCATGTAAATTATATGAGGGAAATGAGAGCCGCTTCATGTTCAGCAAATTAGTCCCTTTTGGAGAATTTTTCTCGCGGAAAGTTGAATTCCCGTTACTTGCATATGCGTAATTCGCACCAGTTTCCTCATCTCCTGTAAAAATGTATTCAATTTGTATCCAAAACAGTATTTCAAAAAAATGGAAAACAAATTTTCTATTTGTTATTGTTACTGTGTTGCGTACCCTTCATATCAAATTTACTGAACAAGTACTGCAACCACCATTGCTCATTGTTATCCATGTTTCCACTTAAAAGACTCTTATCAAGAAATTCAGCCTCACCAGCTAAACTTTCTCTACTCATTTCGCTATACTTTCTCGCTTCTTCATAAGGATTGGAAGACTCTGGAGTTGCCCTAAGTCTCGCAGAGTTTGACTCCTTCCACGATGAATTCTCACTTTGCTGTTCGTAGCCAGAAGCATACGAAAAGGATGATGCTGTAGAAACCCTAGATATTCTGTCCACCGATGAAGGGTAAGTTGTAGAAAGGACAGAAGCATTGTCGCAGCTTTC
>JAANSQ010001483.1:0-14988 GCA_036850885.1 Lepidocyrtinus dapeste
TCTGAAACAACTCCAGCATGGAGTGTACTTCACTTGTGGAAACTTCCTCACGATTTTGGTCAGCACGAACGCACATTTCTTCTTGCAAAACACGAGCAACTCCAACTCCCCTCCTATGCATGGCCCCACCTCCGCCTTATCATCAGCCTCCTACAGACAATTCTCTCCTGTCATGTCTGCTTCCGTTTCGAGATCCCTCGGAAGTCAATTTCACTTCAACCTCCTCCACACTGATAACCTCTTTGGAACCAAACAGGAACTTACAAACGTCTCCCCAGATTGCTCCCTATTTCACGGAGGAATCATTCCAGAAACAGGAGCTGTGTACGACTCCATCAACAATCTCATTTGGACTTGTAACGGTGCGTTGATAGACTGTTGGAGGAACTCCGGTCATATCCCCCAATGGAAACAGAACGAACTGTTGCTTCTTGGCAATACCCTAAATCAAGACATTTCGGTGAACAAGAAGGACGCACAAAACTGCGACGTTAAGACCGTAGTGAACGTACTGACCAAGCATATTGGAATCATGGCGAATAATTTCGTTCATGGAGACTCCGATGCGAACATTGGCTTCGGGGATGTATTATCTGGACAAGTTATCAAGACCCTAATAGACTTGGTTCTCAAATACCGAGAGAATTTCTACGGGCCGGAGTTAACCGCAATATTTCTCGCTTTGAGGGCCATCGTCTCCCAAATTAAGGGGCCTTTGGAGCTCGAATCTACGCTTCATGATAACCTATACAGCGTTCAAGTTCTAATTCTTTGTTTACTCAATGATCCAAACGTAGCCGAAAAATTCGAGTAATCCAAAAATAAATTAAAATATCCGTTGAAAATTATCTTTTTAAAATCGGAAATCTTATCGACGTGTGTGGTCTATGGTATTTCTACAGCGAACAAACGGCAGTTTACAATGAAGCTTGTAAACTCTTCTCCTCCGCCTTCGACCTGCTCTACACGACCTCCAAATCTCGAAACGATTTCTTCAAGGAGCTTTACGAATTCGTTACTGTTGAACAGGATGATCACTCCTTTGAAGATCCACAGGAAGGGACTAGCAGTCAGTTCCAAACTGAACTGAAGTATTTCTCTTGTGGAGGTTGTAGAAACACCAGACCGTTGCAGTTACTGGAGGAATGTGTCCTCACAATGTTTTCCGTACACTTGAATGACCACAGCCTGAGTAATTATGAGGACGGGATGAAGTGGATTGTGGGGATACCTTGGCTCACCAAGATTATTAAGAGGTCGGTTGAAGATATACGAAGTGTTTTTAGGACTGTAGCGGATAAAGGGTATAGCTTTAAGGAGTTACTTAGGGTGGCAGCAAGTTATCCGATTGCGTCCGTACCCACCTTGTACATCGAAGCTGTAGTAAACTTCTTCATGAGATGTCTAATGATCCATGCGACGACTCCAATGAATCCTTCAACGTCCCACATTCAGAAGCCAACAACCTCCGCAGATAACCAAATTCGCCAAAGGAGTTTGACTGATGTGGCGATCGAGACCTTTCGTGAAATCCTTAAGGCAGGTCCAATAACTGTAGAGATATTTACTGAGCACTTGACAGCCTTCGAAGGTCCTTTAACGTTGCCCATGTACAATTGTACTGAAGCCCTGGTTAAGTCCAGCGTTTTGGCTCATGGGATACCGCAAATTTTGTGCTTGCTAAGTTTGGAGAGTTTGTCCTTGAACTTGAGACATGTCTTGGATGAGCTTACTGAGGAGTGTATACACCTAACGGTGGCAATGTCGTTTGTAAGGGAATCTTTTATAAATAATTATTTCTGAATGACCAATATTTAAAGATTAATTAAATATTTGATTTTTTAGCTCGCAACAAAATTGAATTCTGGAGGAGTCACCACTTCTACAAACTCTGCAGACCATGTAGGGGATGACTGGTCCTCCCGCGTGAGAACTCTTTCTCCCTGGAATACCAAGCGCATATTTGAGTCCCCCCATCCAGTCCGAGAAAACTTCAAAGGGAAGGAAACCATCGTGGTCCCTAGCGCCCGCCAGCTTTACCTCAAGTTTAGTCCCCAGAGTGCCACGCAGTATGATTATGACCGGCTAACATTCTACCCGAATTCCGGAGCGCAGACTACTCCCACTGGCATCACGACACCACAAGTATCTCCCAAGAAAATTGTTGATTTCGGTGGAAACTACTACGGCTACGGAAACCGCTTCTTTTCGGGGCCAGGCTGGGCTAGGGGATTGATCAAGGTGGCTGATTCCAACTCCATCTCTTACGCTTTCGAAATGAAAAGTGGGAGGGAACATAGCGTCCCTGATAAAGCTCTTTGGGGCTATCAGTTCGCCCTATTTCCCATACTGGACTATTCAGACCTCCAAAAGCCCTCCAAGGGGCAGGATGATATGGAGTCGATGATTCCTACCAACACAGGATTCTCCACGATTACCGCTCTTCACTGCGTGGACGTGATACAAAACTTGGCTAGGATGCTCCTTGAAGGGAGTGCCCCCACCCCGGAGGAAAAGAACACCGCAGTTATTTTGGAAAATAGACTTTCCGCGAGTTTAAAATGGTCCACGAAATTGACCATAGGGAAAGATCCCGTTCCAAGGAAGTTCTCTCAGGATATCATCACTAAATTAAAGAGGGCTGTGGGGGTTTCACCCTTGCAGATGCGTCTAAGCATAATGTAATCACAAATCAAATATCAGAATAATTCTTACAATAAATTCCAAAACTGATTGGATTTTGAATTGTCCAATTTCAGAGAAAAGATGAGAGCCGCGGAGCTGGAAGAGTTATACCTGCAATGTTGCATGCAGCACATAGGCTCCAACCCTTATCTAAACTCGGACACTATCCTAAGTCCAGTATGCGAATCCTGTTGGACCATGGAACCCACGAGAGATCTCCTCCGGGAAATATTTAACAACATTGACTCCCTCTTCCGGAAGATCATGGCGTTCTACGAGATGGAGAAGATGCTAACTCAGGAAATTGAAGAGATCTCAGCCCAAACGAAGGACATTAGTGAAGCCTTCTTTAGTGACTCCACTTTCCTCGAAAATCCCCAAGATTTACAGACTCTCGCTTGGATATGTTATCTAGACTATGATAAGGACAGTCCATCGAATCTTATAAACGACGTGACTCAAATGGTATCTGCCTTATCCGCGGATGGAACAGAACCAACTCTCACGAGGACGGATGAACTTATCGAAGAAACTCATCAGAAGTGTAAACACCTATTAGCTGCCAGTCCAAGCGCTGCAGCGTACTCGATTTTCTTTGGACCGGTGTACCCCACCCAAAAAGTGATTCAGGAGAGGTTGCATAACATCCACCAATTTATCTCCGCCCATATGCAAAATCCGTCGGCCACTATTGGGACATTCATTGAAGCGATGAGGAGTAGGAGGGAGCGTGCAGGGGATCGAATTAAGGGACTGGATATACTCAATAAAGTCCTTGAATGCTCTTGTCCCAATGCAAGCCTTCTTATAGTTTCCTCCATTTTGTTACAAAGTGGTCCAAGACTAAACTCCATACTTTGTTCTGGACTGGAGCAAGAGGTTATCAAGATATTCGGAGAGGTTCTGAAAACTGCTGTGGGGATCGCTGAGAAGAATCCGTTGCTTCATAGGTACAGCATTGCGCTCCTTAGTATCACCCAGTATGATCGAACTGATGAAGAGAACCTAGTTGAGAGCGGTCTTGTGGGGTTACTAGACCAACTGTGTGCTTATCAAACAGGACATTTGACGCCTCTATACCAAACTGGGAGTCCCACGGAGACTTTATCATCTACGAGGAATATTCCACCAGAGGTGGCTTTGGTACATAATAAAGCTTCTACGTTAGCTTGGGCGGCGTTTCAGGTACTTGCCAAGCAATGTGCTTCGTGGGAGAGGCCATCGGTACCCAAGGGGAAACCGGCGGAGCATCATGTACACCACCATCACCAAAATATCCAAGCGGTGGAGGACCCTTCTGAATGGGATGAGCCAGAACATAGAGAGCTTCCATTACAGATCTCCAATAATATCACGAATCATTTGGCTCGAGCGGCTGCCCTCGCTGCTTTGTCCTCCTCCAATGCACATTCTTCTTTTCTGGAGGATCATCGGGCGCAAACTTGCAGTACTAGCCTTTCCATCGCCATTCAGGATGTGTTGGACCTTTTGAATAACTTGAGGACGTATAAGATTGGAAGAGCCATTTTGAAGCAGAGTCCTTGTATCTGTAGACTTCTTGGACTCCTGCAAGACTCCAGGTTATCCCCACGGTTGGTCTTGACCATTTTGAAATTACTCCACACAGCGTTACCTTTGGTTGATGACCTTGACACTGCCAACTTTAAGCAAATTGTTCCAATGAAGACTTCATCAAAGAATAATGGAGGCGGACCCCCGATCTCTTCATTCTGGACGGTAATTGAATCCACCCCTTATACTCAAGTTGCCTCCATGCTTCTCTCAAAGTTGGCGGATTATCTCGTTTGTGGATCTACCCATTCTGGGAATAATTTATCGGACGTGAATAAAGCTGAGTCACAGAAGGTACAGTGCTCCGCTGGAGCTTCAAGTTCATCCCCGCCTGCGCTGCTTGGAGCACCACTTACGCAAGGTCTCATTGATCCCGCCTATGAAAGAATGGAAGTCTGGTTGCATAAAAGTGCCACCGTAGATCACCAAAATCCAACGTCTTCGTTAATTCGTCAGTTATTTGTGGATGCAGCGCGCCAAGATCTTAGACCTTCTCGAGGCACCTTAAACGATCTAGAGAACGAACTCAATGCAAACGGAAAGGTACTTCTGTACTCTGAAGACTCAGCAGTTGCAGAGAGGAAAGCACTAAGGATCAGTCAACTAGGTCATTTAGTCACGTTATTACCCTCCGGATGGTCTAAAACCCCAGCGGTGTATCGAAGAGTAACTACAACCACAGCCTCCTCCTCAGCCAAAGGCTCCTCCGATATCCTTTGTAAAGACAGAAATAACCACTTGGCAACATGGGATCCCGCTAGACCTTTTCTTTCCGGACATGTCGCCGAAAACCTGGCAAGCGAGATTGTCCAACTAGTTCGAGAGCTGTTGACCACCTCCAGGAAAGATTCCTTGGGCTATTCACTTTCTGGATGCAGTTCGAAGGGTAACCTCCAGAGCGGAAGTAGCACCACGTCCGTAGCCAGTACTATAGGAGCAGCAAGTATTTGCACTGGAGCTGATACAGACTCTTTGGTATCTGAAGCTTCAGCACAGCTACGGGTACAACCCCAGAAACCGTCCCAATGGCCAGGAGCCATGGAGCAAGTGATCTGTGCAGCGCTCAAACTGCTTCCAAGACTCCTCTCAATTCAGAATCCAACAAATGCCCACATTGAATCCTACGTTTACTCCGCTAGGCTAATAATAGCTGCACTGACTGTCTTGGGGGGCTTCACCGAGACTATAAGGGCGGGACTGGAGGTGTGGATTGTTGAAGAAGAAAATAAACGAGAAGCGGTGGCGAACTCTACGTCCAAAGAGGATGGAGAAGATTTGGAGTCTTGGGAGTTCAAAGCGACCAGAGCCAGAGTAATTTCCGTGTCGGATACAAGCCCCACGGCCAAAGTTGAAATATTACCTACCCCTCCAGTGCAAACTAGCCAGAAGCATGGTACAAAGATGGAGGAAGGGAAGAACTTGGGTGTTTCAGACATTCTCACAGTGCCCCTTTGTCGTCTGGTGCCAGGTCATTATACCCGATGTGGAATGCCAAACCTACCAACTTTATCTAGAGTAGCGCAAATTGACCTCGCTGGTTTTCTTAAGACACTTTTGACCATGTCAAACACCGGAAATGGGAAAGATTCGGGGGGTAAAGAGTTCCCCCTGAAAAGACAGCTTCCTACTTTGAATCAAATTGTGTCCAGTGCGAACTACGGGGCGAGCTCGGAGTCCAGGCAGATTGCTCAGTCCATGACGATTGTACGGTTACTTGCAGAGATTCGCTCCAAGTCCATGCAAGTGCTGTCTCTTTGGCTGAGGAAGAAGGAGTTTTGTAATATTTTCTTGGGAGTCGGAAGCGAGTCTCAGTTTGGCTCAAAACGGTTCTCTACTGAGGTCCTGGAGGCTACAGAGAATCTCAAGGAACTAAGCAAGCTTTGTATACCATCCCACAAGACTTCAAGTTTGGAGACTCAAGTAGCTTGGATGAGACTACTATATAGGGACTGTACGAAGCCTCCAAGGGTTCCTTTGAATCAAACTGATAAGCTTCTTAGTGGAGAGGATACCATGAGATGGGATCTTTCAAGACAGTTTCCGAAGATAAGGAGCACTGTCTTCTCCAGCATCTCCAACTCCTTAGTGTACACTGGAGACTATAACGTCTCCGGGGGTAATCCAAGAGGGCTCGTGTTGTACGGAAATGGGTCAATCCCACATAATGGATTTTACTGGGAGGCGACCATAGTCACGATGGAAGATTTGGGGCAACATGCCGACCTTATTGTGATTCCTCCGTTATCCGTAGGCTTCTCCCCTTTATCACTTAACTCCTCTGGAGGGAATACCAACGATGTGTGGAAATATGCAAGTGGAACTGTAATGTATACAACGCTTGGGAGAGCAGTTCATTACAAAACTCAAGATCCTGGAAGCTGGGTCACCCTCCGTTTGGATGATGACATGCTAAGAATCAAAGCGGGAGATACTATCGGAATAGGGTGGGAGAAACAGCCTATACCCTCCCTTGTTGGACAGTCTACTTCAGTCAGAGTTGGTGCTAGGGGTCATAGACAAATTCGAAATCAGTCGTTGTCTTTGGTGCCACACACGGGAGTAACAGATACTGTGAGAAGGCCCCGTTTGATTAGGGGCTCCAATTTGCTCACCCTAGATAGTCACGGTCAAGGATGGCGTGGAGTGATATACTTTACCTTAAACGGGCGGCGTTTGCCTTCCACCGTGGAGCAGATCAATAACAATTTGTACCCCATAATCCACGTCCAAAAGAGACAAATGATTGTCCAGACGAATTTGGGAGAAAGGCCGTTTGTCTACCCTGAAGCCAATAAAATTAATAAACCACAGAAATCTAATGACCTACCCCAAGGTGGGAACAGTCAAGCGGACCCAACCCGCGGAAATCCAAATCAAGACGCTGGCACATCAAATGCTGATGTTCTGCTCAGGAGGGTCTCAGACTCGTTACAGGATCTTAATCTGGTGTTCAACATTGATATCAATGTGTACGACTCTGATACAGATATTAACTTCCCGGAGAGGTCAGGGAGCAATGATACACTCTCAGGCGTGAGCAATAACTCCACTGCGGGATCTAGGTCGAGAAGAGGAGATTATGAGATTTTGGAGGAGGAAGAAGAAGGAGATGATTGGGATAGTCACGTAGATGCGGATGATGATGACGATGATGATGAGGAAGATATACGAGACCGCGAAGAAGATGATGAAGACTCTGACTCTAGGGAAATGGCATCCAGTGAACCTAATATTGCAAGGGAAAACCAAGGTTTTAGGTTGCTCCCACCATCACCCGTTTCTGGAGTGAGTGCAAGTGGAAGTAGTATCATTTCTGTGAGACGGCCGAACTTCTCTCAGCGACCGAATTCAGCTAGACCAATAGTTGGAGGGTCTAGGAAACCTGGTACGTCGAGAAAAGCGCCAGGTGTGAGTCATAGCCTGTCGTCTTTAGATCCTCACGGGTCAACCTCCAGGAAGAATGAAGTGGTAGCTAAACCTTTGGAAACCGTTACAGAGTACAGTCCCATAAGGTCCCTAGAGTATTTCATGGGGCATAGTCCCACTGCGGGGATTAAAGTGTACCAAGGCCCCAATAGGTATGTCTGCCCTTGTGTAAACCACGCCCCGAATCCATTAGATTTCCTCCTACTGGAGAGTAACGGAAAGTCTCACACCAATCAGGACTTTGAAAGGAGGGCAGATATTGAGTCCCTAGATAGTTACGAAGACGATGAAGATGACGACATACATTCCCTCCTTGTGAAGGCCTGGGAGCAACAAGTTTTCCCAGTAATACGACGTCGCTTCCGAAATGAGTCTGAACGAAGAGATGGACTTGAACAGATCCGTGGGGCGCTTCAACTAGGAATGATTGAGATTGCTAGACAAACGGTAGAGTTCCTTTATGAAGAAGGAGGTGGTCTCCCCAGAGATCTACATTTCCCCACTTTGGACGAGATTCGAGCAGACGCTGCAAAGTGCACCATGGAAAAGTTAAAAACAGGGATGAATGTAATTATCAGACCACTCCAGCAAGAGCAGGTCATTAAGGATACGGGGCTCATGCCCAATTATGCGGTGACCGGTATGCTAAGGACATTTGGACTGGTGGGGGAGGTCCTGGAAGTTGACTTGCAACATGACCTTGTCCTAGTTGAGACATACATTGAGAGTGAAGGTGTACTAGTCAGATATTGGTATCCAGTTAATTGCCTGGATAAAGCTCAAATTAGCAAAAAGCCTACTTTGAGCGCCAACACTGTCAACATGTTCAAGCTTCATTCGTAAGTGGCCCAAAAAGAAGGAATCAAACTATCCTAAAATGGAGCTAGTTGCCAAAATAAATTTGTTCATATAATTAATTTTGAATTAGAAACTTGATCACGATGGAGGGCTCATTATGTCACCTTTACTCACGAGTGTGCTACTTGAGCATAGCTGAGAAATGTCTGACTCCTTCGGCTCAAGAGGACCTTGAAGAGAATGACACAGGATCCAAGAAAAAGACCCCAATTTCCTCCCAAATATTCCAAAATTTCGATCTGGATAGTATACAAATTCTGTCGGATAGTCTCCTCGCAAACTTTCCTCCTTGTAGGGATCTCTTCACGAGTAACCTCCATACGGAGTCCCCATCACTGAAGTTCCTCTTGGACTGCGGGAATCCTTCGGTGTTATTTTATAAGCAACATTATGACCGTGTTTTGTCTCGGCTTTTGAGGTCTAGACTTAGGGAGGCAGCTATAAAACCTGAAGAGGATTCAGTGGAGGAGTTAACTAACGCTTTTCTAAAGTTTTTGGAAACGCCAGAGAAATTCCCTCATTATAACCTGCCACTGGATAGGATTCATGATGTGGAGGTGTACCTTCCAGGAGTGGCCTTTACGCTGGTTTCATTCAAAGGACCACAAAATTCGAAGCAAATGTCTACTTTGGACAACGCAGTACATCCTTGTGTCCACATGTCTTCATATGACTCTGGTGAAATCTGCCGGCATCTCATGGCCTGCTATCCCCTCGAGCCGTTACATGTCATCATGCATCGCGCATCGTCGGTAAATAACGACGGGACAAACTCCATAATCTCCCATACAGCACCAACCTCTGCTGGCGCAAGTAGTTCCAGTGCGGCTCAAGCCATGAATAAGACAATGCGCAAGAGACACGGTCGATTCCCTCCAATTCTGTGTCCAACTGAAAGGATGCTCTGCTCAGTGTCGGAGCTTTCACTGATGGATGTCACTGCAGAGATCCAAGGCATCCCTAAGGAGCTCCCGTTGGCCCTATTGTACTTGCAAATATTAGTGGAAGAGTTTCACTTGAAGGAAAATCCCAATCTGAGTTTTACTCATGTGACCAACGCCATCACTAAATTGCTTAACTTCATCGATCACTTCCCCATCTGTCCAGTGATCAAAGAATGGATCTTCACTTTAGTGGCAGAGTTGACCCGAGTGAAATCCCAAGATGACCAGAGTTGGTCTCCAGTGTCATCAGAGAAAATAAGGAAGAGTTGTACTCCAAATAGGTTGTTCTTCGAGCTGCTTCTTCTAAGAGATAAGGAAACTTTAGAGCCAGGTCAACAGAATCATGTAGCCCCGATAGTTACCGCACTCGGTGAACACTTGGACTGTACCGCTGCCAAAGTTAAGCCTTTCGCCGCGAGCAATTTGATGTTCCACATTTCCAACTTTATCTTGGGTCATCAAAAGTCTTCAAAGTCACCAACGGATCCAAACTACTCCTATTACTTTAACACTCTGAATGACCTTTGCCTCGCTTTAAACGAAAAGTCGGAAGTGATGGCTAACCCCTACGAGATTATACCATGCACTCCACCTTCCTTGGAAGCATCTCCCATTGAAACGCCAACGAGACGTCTTAGCCCTACTGAATCCAGTATATCGACTTCACCTCCAGCCCCTACCGGTCCGAGTGCTCAAGGAAATAAAAGGGTACTTGCCAAGGCTGTTCGGAAACGTCCGGTTCAGATAAACGTGAAGGAGACTACGAACTACAATAAGGACAAGAAAGGTTCGAACGGACCTAGTGGGAGCAATGGAGGTGGTGGTGGACCCTCAGATAAAACTAACCCAGGGAATAAGAGTTTGCTAGCAAGTAGCTCCTCAGATGATGGGCTATTGACAATGGCGAAAGCTTCCGAGGTGGAATGGTTCAACAATCAAGTGATTATCACAAGAGCCCTCAAAGATATCGTGTGGCACTCTCCCAACGACCATAATTGTGTGGAGGCCGCACAGGTCCTAATTGGAACTGTCTTAGATAAGCTAAAGACGTCTACTGTATTTAGTCGCCTGCTAGTAATACAAGGGGCTCCAGTGAATATTGACGGGATGTCGGTGAGTGTATCCTTCTGCATATTCTCATTTCACCCCTAAATAAATTAATGTCAATATTTGAAACTGATCTTGACAGATTGAGGCTTCCATGATCCGTGCTTTGAGAGGCTGTGGTGGCATACACGGGAACGAAATGTGGATATCCGGTAATTCAGCGGTGGTTGAAATACGCTCCTTAGCTAAGGTCAACGAAGCGTATGATACTCTCAAGCAGAATAAAGTGTGGTATCCCTTGGAAGACTACGTGCTCTACCCGAATGTAACGGTGTACAAAGTAAGCGAAAATCTAAAGGTTAATTCGCCCTCATCTTCAGCCTCTTCCAATGCTTCCGGTTCATCTCCTCCAAGTACCTCTGCGGAGTCTAGTGAGTCCGAAGGAGATCAGATTCTTCAGAGATTCCTCAAGCACAAGATACAAGACTCTGAAGCTCCAAACAAACTAAGCTTCAAAGCGACCGAGGTGTTATCCGAGATCTTCATGTCATGCTATGGAGTGACCATCCCTTTCATAATCCCTGAAGAAGGCGAAGAGGAGGAGATGTCCTCTCGTGGAAGTACAAACGACCAAAGAATCATCTTACTGAATGAGGAACAGATTGTCCTTAGACTTCCCGGAAATCTTATGGAAATGTTCAGTAGCGCTTTGATAAGACCAACGGATAACCCTGAGACGTACCTTAGAGGCGTGCTTAACAAATACGGAGATAAGATAAAAAAGACCAAGAAAGACAAGGACAAAGAGCCTTCCAAGACGGTTAGCGAGACAAAGGATGAAAAGGCAGAGTTACTGGAAGATGAGGTGTGCCTTTCCCTCCGAGGATATCTGAATTGGTGTACGGACCTCCTCGTAAATCAGATAAGTCTCTTGTGGAAAGGGATCTTGGCTGCGGGGTATGACCTCCGACTGGATCAAGTTTGGCTTAGTCAAGACCCTCTGACAATCTATAATTACTTCCATACTCCCGAGAAATGGTCTTTGGAGAAGGATGCAGCCTTGATTTCTTATCTAGACCAATTTTCCCAGACGTTGCATATTGATCCTACAAGAATTCAACCGTCTGAGCTACACCTAACTGAAAGTGATTACTTGAAGTTCCATGCGTTACAAGGTGTAGATATTGCTCACCTCCGAGTGAGATGGGGAATGTTCCAGAAGATGAATACGTTAGTTTCCAAGAAGCTTCTGGCGCAGGTTTCCTTTCATAATGTGAGGAGCACGCATAAGTCCCTAGGCAGATTGCTGCATGACTCCAGACAGTTACTGTTATACTACATCAAGGTATGTTACCCGGAAGTTCATTTCTTCGTATTTTGGAAATCTCAAGTAATTGATTTGTCTTCACAGGACATGTATTTATACAAAATCGTGCAAGTTTCCGCCATGCGAGGAGGAGATACTGCCACCCCAGAGATCTCCCTGGATCCAGTGTCTTCAATAGGAACCCAGGACGAGTCCACTTTTAAAAACCAACTCAGCCATATAATTCAGCAGATGTCCACTATCACAACCGCATTTTATTGTGTTCCACCGGCCCAAGGCGCTGATCCTGCTTTACCCATTAGCGTAAAGCTCCAAGGGGAGGAGGTTCTTGGGCTAAGTGGTTCATTTAGACACTTCATGCTGAATGCTGCGAAAGAGCTGCAGAATGAGACCATCAAATTAATGTGCCGTTGTCCAAGCTCAGATGCTGGAAGGAATAAAGACAGTTTCATAATCTGTCCAGGAAAATTGGCTTATGGTGAAGAGGATTTCCTCTATTTCTTCGGTCAAGTTAGTGAATTATCCATAATTAGAACATTTTGGGGTCAACTGAGAATTCCAAAATTAAAATAATATTGTTTTTTTCATTAGCTTATCGGCATTTCGATAAGATCAGATGCTCCACTAGCACTTTCATTGTTGAGAGCTACTTGGAGATCGTTACTATTGTCCGAGAAGGAATATAATGATAACTCGGATGACTTGATAGAGGCTGATATCCTCTGTGCGACCTACCTCAAAAAGCTGGAGTCTGTAAGTTTACAAAAGGTCAAATAGATATTAAAGCAAAAGCACGAGCATTTAATATTCACAAAGTTCATTACTTTTCCAGCTACCTACAAAAATGGCATTTGACAATTTCCTGTCCATGAGCCCCTGGCCAAAGTTTCAATATCCTTCCATGGACAACACCCAAGTTGTTCAATTGTGTCCAGATGGATCCAACATTGCTGTTAGGTAAACTTAATGAAATGAAATCAAAAGATAGTTATCTAATGGAGAGGAACTTACATAGTGTCCGTTTTCTAGCTTCAGCAACCGCGATCTATTCGTGAAGCTCTTAAAACAGCTCCGAGAAAAGGAACTCAAGTCTACGAATAAAGTGACCAAAATCCTTTCCGGACTTTCCACGATCGTTCCCCTCCCAGCTATTTTAGGTCTCTTTACATCAGATCATTTGGAATTGCGTATTGCTGGTTCACCTGAAGTCAACCTTTCGCTTTTGAAGGTAACTTGTAAATTGGTTTATAAAATTTTATTTTGGTAGACTATAAAATTAAATGAATTTTCATTTTCCCCTCCAGAGCCACACTCACTACCAAGTGGGAGTAAATGAAAACGACCCGCACATCATGTACTTCTGGGCTGCTCTTGAATCCTTCACATCTGAAGAACTCAAGAAATTCATAAAATTCTCCGCAAATCTAGAGCGGCTTCCAGTTACCTGCCCGTGTCAAGCCCTGAACTCTGAGAACAACCAACACCCACATCATCAACACCATCAACAGGATTCTACTTCAACCTCCACATAGCAATACAGTTCATGTTCCTCCATTTCCTATGAAAATCGCTCCGATTGATATTCCACCGGGTGCTACTACAGAAGAAATTGATAAGCGCTTGATACGCGTCGAAACCTGCCTATTTTTAATTAAATTACCACCCTACTCTACGCTCCAAGTTACAAGGCAGCAGTTACTCTTCGCCATTAATTGCCGCGAAGATCCTCTATCCGGATGAAATTTTTTTTTGGACAAACTAAAACTATCTAAATTTCAAGTGGTATAGTGTAGTCTTCTCATACAGAATAAAAGATTAATATGGATTCAATAAATGATTCGCAAATTATCCGTATATTAGCTAAAAAAAATCTGTCTGTGTCTTGTCTTCTCTTCTTCACTTCATTTTGCATTGCATTTCGCTTTCCTGCTACATTAGCTACATTATGAGACGTTGACTAACATAGAGCATAACATAGACTGGATTGAGATTGGACTGTTGAGTTTGCCGGCATACATTTTCTGCTTGGTGATTGGCTAAGGTGGCAGGTGGCTGTAAAAACAAGAGAAGAGAGGTGCTTTGTTTTCTTCGGTTACTTTTGCCTTGCCATGATTTGTTTCAAGAAGAAGTGGAAAAGTTTTTGGTTGCATTTGCATTGTCCAGTCCAGCCAGCAGTCTTCCAATGGTCTACTGTATTTACCACACCAACCAAAATCCAAAAGTCAAAATATTTTGTTCGTTCGTTTAATTTCCACCCCTTTTGTGTTTATAGATAGATGTGAGTCAGATTGTCTTAATTAATTCTTGATTCGGTCTACTGAAAAAATTGCAAGTGGTGCTTAAATGATAAACATTCCATTTTGTATTAAATTAGTTTAGTATTCAATATCGATTATTATGGCCGACCAAAATAAAAATCCGTTGCTTGCAACGGTTCCCGAGGATGAACAATTTTTTGCTCCAGACAGTAAGTTGTATAAGTAAATATATTCAGTATTGCTGAGGCGGTTTTATGGTTTTACAGTTTTGGCTTTTTTTGTGTGAATTGATTGTTAACGGTTAAAATTTCTTGTAGGTTTCCTTAATGCCAACTCAGCCATGGACTGGGACTCACTTCTAACTCGGGGAAACTCCAATAGTAATCAAGCAGCTGTGTCAAAGTGGGAAAGGGACTCTTTGTACGTTAAATTTGACCCACTGATCGCCTCCCGAAATGCAGCTGATCGAGCATCTACAGTATTTAAGGCTCCAAAGCCTCCTAGAGCTAACGGTTGTCCGCCTCCATTCATTTCAGTGGTTGATAATCCTCCGGAGGTATCGCCATTGATTCCTGAGTGCTCATCCGTTTCTAAACGGTTGTCAGATGTGTGTTCCAGTCCAATATCCTCTGAAGATGGTCAACTCCTCTCTATCCATTCAGAAGATGGTCAACTCCTTTCAATCCGGTCTGAAGATGATCAATTCCTCTCATTCCTTTCTGAAGATGGTCAACTCTCAGTCCCTTCTATAGATGATCAAATCCCAATCCCTCCTGAAGATGATCGACACGCAATCCCTCCTGAAGATGTCCAACTCACAATACCTTCTGAAGATGGTCAACTCTCAATCCCTCCTGAAGATGGTCAACTC
>JAANSQ010001484.1:0-14987 GCA_036850885.1 Lepidocyrtinus dapeste
ATTGAGGAATAAAACCAGCAGTGTTGGTTTCTTTTTTTCCCATGGCTGTAAAAGATGTTAAAAAATGAGCCATTCCCGTTGCGTTCTGCGTGCTACACAGGAAACACTCTTGAGCGTTACATTTCAAGGAAACATGTCGGATTCAAGCATAAGAAAACACGATAATTCATCGCCTAAAACATATCATTTGTCAGTTTTGTTGAGGAAAGGCACGCTCAGCTCGTTCATTTTAATTCGGGGGCAACTTTACTCCAATCGGTCACCTCATTTTAGGAATATAGTATTTGATAAAAAAAACGCAAAGTTTACATAGGCTTACCTGTGTTTCGGTGAGGTTTAGCGAGGAAGAGAATTCGGCACGCTCTGCAATTGACAAATACTGTTTTTCTCTGAACTTCTTTTCGAGTGCGAGTAACTGCTGAGTTGTGAATGGTGTGCGAGGTTTCCGATTTGGCTTGTGTTTCCTTAATTGACAACGGACAGGTGGACCAGGAAGTCTAGGCGGGAGAATACCTTCTGGAACATAACACACATTTATATAGTAAACCTAAATAGCTATTTGAGTAATGAGTCATTACCAGAAAGCATTAATTCTATTATTTAAAATTATAGTTTAGTCCCTGAAGATGGGTGATTTTGAAATATTACGAACATTTCGCAAATTTTGTTAATACCTTGGGCTCTCTTATGTGACTCGCAAAAATGAATGTACTTATTCAATCCAATCAAGCGGCAAATGTTCATTTGTTATTGTTCCTTGCAAATTAAATGAAGCTTATTTATTAGCATATTCATTCCTCTCGGCGAAAAGGAGGTTGGCATGACCACGCGCTAGTCTTTTGACAAGCGAGCCAATAATTAGACTACTGCCGAGTAAAAAGGAGGCTAATCAATGGTCATTAGCAACGAGAGAATTGCCTTTGAGGATTAATTGAAGTCGTCAACTTGGCTCATTTTCAAGTCAATGAACCTCTAAATTTAAGACGGACAGAGTGATGGTGTAACACAAACTAAAATTAACCAACTGGGAGGAGACACTCAAAGGAAAGCGGTCACTCTGTAATATTTTATACCATGTCATAATCATTTCAACCAAACAGTTTCATTTTTGTATGCATAATTTCGAGGAACCAATCAAACAAAACTATTCAATTTGATGTTCTTTCCACTTCATTAAATATGAATATTAAGTATCTCCTTCCTTTTTTACATGTCTCAAAATGATTTTGCATAATTAATCAAACTTTATAAATCCAGTCTAGTCTCTTTGCATATTGTTTGCAAATTTTTTAATCAAAAGAGAGCTTAGCCTTATTGACCAATTATCATTTCTATTACCATTCAATGCAATCCTTACCCTAAAACTTAGAATGGTAGTTTTGCATTGAAAATCACGCAAAGTTCGTTTTACCCGAGACATGAGGGATTCCCATTTCCTCAGAAATAACAGATTACTAGGTTTTTTTTGCAGGTATGTATAATTGCCTCAATTACTTAACATCTATTAGGGTCGACAGCTAAAGAAAAGAAATCATTCCATGTTGATTTTCCTAACATCTTATTTAGCTACACATTATTCACATCGTCTCCTTCCTAAATAAAGTAATATTATTAACTAGAAACAAATAACAGGTAGTTTTTGAGCAAATACGTTTTGAACAAAAATCCCGAGAAAAAAAGATTATCGGGCTTTGACTAAAAAGCGAAACACGCAACAAGCCTTCATATTTGTACCTTCATATTAGAATGGGAGCAGCCTCTAGCAGAAAAAAAACCCTATTATTTCTTCCAGCCAACAAAACTGTTTTTCTAGTGAAATGGGTTACTAATCCTAATAAATAGTTTCATTATATTGCAATCCAATTTGATTATTTTGTATATTTTGGATCAAGACGCAGACCAGACAAGTACATATTAAACCACGCCAGTGTTTACTATTTTGTTCAAATACTGCCGGATTCTGAATTTATGCACGCTTTACAAACTACCTTAAGGATTGTATCGCGATCTTATAATTTCTCAAATAAACACTGTAGAAAAAGTTGACTGATGGCTTTTTAATACGTTCATGTAAGTCATTACTCCAACGTGACTCTATTCCATTAACAAACACTTTTGTAAAGACTGGATTGAGAAGGTAGGCATTCTTTCCATTTTATTTCGTTAAGGATATACCAAGTCAAAGTCTACCGAAAATAGAGGAGACCGGTTGCTTTGCATGTTTGCATTTGAAATATTTTGTTGTGTACTCTTCATTCAAGAGAATATATTAGGACGGCATCAGGAGAAAAATATGCGTCGCACGCCAGTGTAAAATGGCTTTTGCTACTGATTTGTACTTTTAGTAGATTCAAGGCTTCACAAATCGTTCAAATTTTTTTTTCTTCAGTTTTATCATAAAGTTGGTAATGAATTGAATATAAACACATGCATACAAGTTCATGTGGAGAAAATTAAGGGAGTGAGAGGAAGAACAATGGAAAATGATATTGTGATTCTAGTGACGGGTAACTCCCAGCAATTAAAAATACTTTTATTTTTTCTGTCAGGAGCGGGAGAAGTTAAATGAAGCATCAAACAAAAGATAAGAGTAGGCAAGTATACCATGGGATTTTGGTGTTGCATTGTGCGTTCAACAAAATGCTTGCGTGATTAGTCTCTGAAACTCACACTATTTTTTACAGCTCAGACAAGGGCTTAAGCTTGTACAGAAGGGAGTGCGAGTATAAAATAATTCACATCTCTTTTTCTTCCACGTTATTCACTTTTTTCGTCTTAATAAAACGACGGGTTGGTTTCGCTTTAGCCTATGTAAGGAATCGTTTTATTAACAAGTTAAACAAGCATATGGACGGATGGATAGATGGACAGGTAGAAAAAAAAACTGGATAAATGTGAGTGAGTGGACGGATATTGGTGCATCATGCAATGCACAGACCAGTCTAGCTTTGTAGACTAGCTTAAACTTGACTTCTTCAGTTGCCCCGGATATTATCACGATTATGATTATTACCCTTATTATCCCATTATTCCCTGGGTGAGTAGTATACATTCATGATACCTATTTTAATCGCGTCTACCATTTCGACAAAGATGTGTGCTGGATTAACACATCAAAAAATACACAGAGAATTATGGTGGCGTACAAAATACCCACAGTACCATACCACTTGTTTCGATAAGCTGGAATGGTAGGTATATAATTGTAGACACGAGAATATGTATAAAATGGTGGAAAGGAAAAATGCTGGATTTTTCTCTACACTGGCTGGAGGAATTATTATTGATTATAAAAATATTTTGATGGATTGCATTCCACGCACGAATCTGATTTGAAGATAATTCACGTACGAGAAATTGCTCAAGAGAATTTACAACGAGGGTTTTGGCATCGCCCAGAACCAAACACATTTTGCTGTCATCAATCTTTTTTTTGGAGTTAAAGTGATTAGATAATTTGTGTTTTAGCGCGAAATATTACGTGCTTTAAAAAGCCTGTAGCGAGAATAACGTTTTGATAGTTTTATACGGTTGAAGATGAAGTGAGCAATTAATTCATATGTGTCAAAGATATTACAAATAGTGGGGACTGACACCTTCTTTAGAAAGTCAGTAATTAAAGTGACCAGAAAAAGTCAAATTATAGTAGAGGTTTTCAAGTTCCGTGGAAATTTAGAAAAATATCGTACACAAATAATGATTTGCCAAATGACTTAACAATCATTCATTCTTCAACTAGATTTAAAAAATAGTAATAGTTGTTGGAGTTACAAGGACACAGAGTTACCAATAAAAATTTATATATTAAACAAAATACTGCTACATACACATTAAGCTTATTTCAGCCCTTTTGTAGTGCACCGTTCTTGATTCTAAGATGCTATTTAGCCAACTTTATTCCATTAATTAACTAGGGACATTCAGCTTGTTTAAAGTAACCCGTAATTTAAAAATTCTAGTGAAATGATTTTTGTTCCAATATTGCGACTCGTAAATTTCTACCTTTTTAAAAATTAATACAAACATGCCCACATTCATTCCCTTAACTATGGTATATAACGATGAACCAATTCTAATTCTATTAGCTAAGTTGGACAATAAATGGATAGTTGATATTTTCAAGCGGAAATTTTGATAATTCTTGATTATACTTGTGGAACATGCATAATACCATGCATTTACTCGTAATTGGTAAGGATGGAAAAGGTTGACATTTTACATGGATTTTTTAAAATGAGAAACTTATATTGAACTTATTGCCCTTTATACATAACGAATTAATTTAAATGAATTTAAATCCATGTAATTCTATTGTTGGGTAAGCCTCCTTTGCGGTGGTCTGTTTAAACAAGAGGTAATAAGGGGGAAATATATGGCTCAAGGAATTGCAGCTTTTGCTAAACATTCTAGTTAATTGGGTGGGCCGATTGCAAAAAAAAAAAAAAATAGAAATTGAATTTGATAAAAATTTCATAGACTTTGTAACTTCTGGGTGGCTTTTGTTCCACCTCTTTAGACTACACTTTTCAACAACGTAGTAGGTCTAGAGCACTGAAATCTGATAAGAACTTACCACAAAATCTAAAAACGTAAATAGGTAACTATCGTTGGGGCATAATAGGGAGACCTAGAACTCTCAGGATTTTTAGATTGTCGCAGCACTATTATCATCTAATACATTACGTTTAAAGAAAATACCTTATAGCATTTCCTCTTATCGGTCTCATTTTCTCCCTTGTACTTATGCTAAACGAAGAAAATTGCTTTGATATGCGGGAAAAGACAGCAGAATGGAAATTGTTACTGATTGTTCCCCTGCAATAAAGAAAAGGGATTCGTACTGAAAGCTAACTAACTTGATTGGATTTATGCAAAGACGGATAGGGTTGTTTGGCGTATTTCATATGCAAATCTTTATCATGAATCATGATGTATGCTGCAACGAAATTTGTTGACGTCTTTCAAATGCGCAATGGTTTATTGTAAGCTAATCGCATTGCGAAATTGGAAGAAGGCTGAATTATTTTCATACGAGGGGACCAAAGTATATTGGAATCTATTGAACATTTCCTATTTGCATGGGTTTTATTGTTTCCGAGAATTATAGAAACACACTTACTTCCTGGGGACGAGTTATAGCCCCAACCCAACAAAGGAAGGGCCCATGTTGGTGTTAACGGGGAGATGGGAGAGGAGTACGATCTTGAAGAGGTTGGGCTATGATCGGGAGTTCCGGAAATCGAGCTGAATGCTGAGTTTGCTCGTCGTACTGCAGCTAACAATTTTTCTTCGTGGCTGTAAAGTAAAAAGAAATTAGATCAATATGGATAAAGTCTAACGTTGATAAGATAAATCGAAGGATTCGTCCCAAGGCCAATAAAAATATTGCTGATATAATTTCTTACTCATCAATAATTTCGAGTTTCGGTTTATCTATTATCACATTTACTGTCTCGTTGATCGTGCCCTACAAAATGATGCTATACATTTAATAAACTCCGTCACCATTTAATAATGAGAAACATGTCTGGCTCCCTTTAAATTTAACATGTTTGACATTTAAGTGTTTGTTTAAACTCAAACATATTGTAGTTTTCTAAAACAAGTGCTTATTAAAACTGCTCATGCATCAATTATTAGAATTTGGTCAGAGTTGAGAAACATGAACATCGTTCAGACAACAATAGAATGTTTGGCAAAAAAAAACATTCTAGACAAAGCAGTGAAATTTCTCCAGTGCTTTATTTTAATGGAGTGAACACAATACTATACTACACTGTCGTTATTTTAATGATGTAGATTTAATTGATATAATTTACAGTACCTTGGCCAATATAATGTGCTAATTGATTCAAAGCTATTTCAAACTTCTTTGACTGCACATTACTTCCTATTTTTACAGAGAAATTTTATCGAGTGCATAAATTTTCTGTATTGATGTAAAGACATTGTAAAAAAATAGATTTTATGCAATTCAAGGTCCGTTTTGAAATCAAAAATAAGCGTGTTATACAAATTTGTACCTATATCCTACTAAATAAGTAATACGGGGCGTGATGAAATACAGAAATTACCGGAAAGCCGTCTTACAAATGCATTATGTACCAGCACCGACCGTAAAAGTATTGCTGAAGTTTAAATTTTAATATAATGTTATTGAATTCCTTCCGTTATGTTAATTTGTATAGTAATAGTAAATAATTAAAAAGCAACTAGCGTTCTATATGATTTTTGGTTTATTACGCATGTTTATTTTACCGTCTGTGTCGCTCAAGGAATTATAACTTTTTATTTGATATTATTATCAAGTTGGCATGCTCCCACATTGACTATTTTAGACTTTGTCTTTGTTTATCTCCGTCTGAAAAAGAGCATGGGACTTTAGAAATACTTGACATTTGAAGAGCTCTCCCCAGACAAAACATGTTTAACCGTAAGGGGACATTTTTCCCGCATGACTTTCAACAAAAAATAGGTATTCAGAATTCTTAAACTCAAAATACAACAAAGTATTTTTCAATGAAGTGACTTCTAGCTCTTTTCCAAAATGCATTGTGAAAGTATGTAGGGGCCTACCACTCCCCATGTATTCTACAGCCACTATTTCGACACAAAAACTCTAAAGTGACAATGAATTGAATCCTCTTTGAGTCACCTTCAGCATTTCATTGCTCGTTCCATTCACAAAAAAAAAATTGAAAAGGGACTGACAGACTTAGGCAGATCATCGCCTGGTACTTTTTTCCCCGTGTCATCTCTAAATTGCATTTTGAAAACATTATACAAGAGAATAAAATGCTTCAAGGACTCTATATTCCTACTTTGTCATGCGAAGTGTATCATAAACAGCTTTGCATTATTCTCATTATGATTATTATATTACCTACCTACCCTCTTTTCTTTGATTCCATCATTCTTGTCCCTTTCAAATGGTGTGCTGTCAAAAACTCTACAAATCCAGTAATGCGCAGCACATAAAACGTGGTAAAGTCGGATTGTAAAATAAACGCTCATGTTATTCACAAGGCTAAACAATAGACTTAACTTTTAATATTGCTTTGAGCTCTACTAGATAATCTTAGCAACAATTTGGAGTGGTTTTCATTTTCCAAGTACAAACAACAAATTATCGATGATTACTTGAGTAAAGGTTCCGGATTGCCAAAATAAGGCATATCTACAAATGCGACGAAAAATATTTAAGTTTTCTAGGCAGAAAGCAAAAACATACAAGAACCTAATTTCTTTGCAAAAATGTGATGTAACTAAAAACTTAAGTACGTTAAATATTGACTTGAATGCATTTTTAATCTCAATATGTTCGATATCTAATGCAAAATTGACAAATTATGTAAAGTATTGGAATTGGACAGGCTATAAAAGACATTGGCTGAACATTTTCTTAAGTAATAAGTACAATAATGTTCATAATCTGTAAAATTTCATGTAATTAGTGCCAGAAACTATCACAGCAAATCTTTTCAAAAACATGCACATTGCATACATATAAATCAGGATACTAAATTAACGAATAATTAAAATCCTTTTTGTAATCAATCCTTTCGAAATGTAGATCTAATGTGTTGGAAGATTCAGCTCAAGCTGAGAAAATTTTCCTACCGCAAACTCATCATCCTCGTCATCATCATTCGTATCACACTGGAATCTTTCTTTCAAAGAAAATGAAAATACTAAAAGGAGATCTTGTTGTTGGATGATCTGGGCGGAGATATCCACCCCTCTTTGGCTGCCCCCTTTTTCAGTTACGTTCTTGTCAATGCGTAATGTGCATTATGTATGTTTGCTAGTGGATATATAACCACACGGAGACGGGCATTGGTAATGCTCACGCTCGCTTATTAAATGCTGCTGCGTACCAAGGATTATCTCTTTATAAATCACGACCGACCGACCTAACGTCACTGCACAATTTTTTTTATGCAGAATGATGAGGATTCGTTTTGATAAATGCATAGATTCATTTTTTGTGGGTGAGCAGATTCAACGTTCACTTTGAATTGAGATGAAAGGGGAAAAATTAAATTGCCTTACATAAATCCTGCTTCCCTAAAAAATATTTTCCCAATATAAATGTTTCAAACATTTTTCTTTACTATATGCACGTGCTATAGTAGATCGTGCTTAATAAAACTGCGAAAGAAACGTTTTCATTTCAAATATTGACTGATTAACGATAATTACAGGAGACTTGTAATTAACAAGGAAAATTTGTGGGATGAGCGAACGATTTATTCATTCTTTAAGAAAAATCAATCCTACATAAATAAGTTGCTCTTGTTGAATGTAATTGGGGGATGATGTGGTAAATTGGTTTCAAGAAGTTGTTTTATGATTATGACAATTTAATAAAGCTTGGATTATATAGCCGCTGAAGGGTGAAACGAACTTTTGTGAAGTGTGCTAAGAGTACGAGCCATTTTTTTAGCATGTTTGCCAACAAAGTCTGACTTTTTATTTGATGTGGCTGACTTTAGCGTGATCTGTTCTCAAACCTTTTCGATCAATATTGTCTTCCCTTGGGAAAGAAAGATTTTCTGCCAATTGGTATAAGTAGGGGCAACTTGTTTTCATTCAAGCTTAATCTTACTTTGGCATGATAATTACAGCCCATTTTATCCTGCAATTATTTCCCTGTCATATACCACAATTATTTTGGCTAATAAAATTGAGCTAATTAAGATTTGGTAGTTTGCAGATGAAAGACTACATCTCACGAGCTTTGCCTTCATCATGACACGATTTCCCACTAAAATTTCTCAGTCCGTGCTAAGGATAATTATATCATTTCTTTATTCCTCCTTGTAGTTCATGTTTTTTTAAATAAGCTTACCTGAGACATGAAGTTCTATCATTGTTGCTGTCATCACTGTCCTTATCATCTTTCCCCAGAAGAGATGCGACACTAAACGACAGTTTTTTCTCAGTCTTATTGTTCTGCATTATGGTGCTGGCATGGTGAAGATGGTGGTGATGATGATGATGATGGTGAAGATGATCCCTTTCACGCTCCTCACTATTTGTACCCTTACTATTACCACTACTACTACTACTACTCCCACCACCGTTACCAATGCCGCCGTGTTCTACATCCTCCAGATCTACTTCCTCATCATCCTCGTCAACTTCTTCATCTGAGGTGGGAACGTCATAAGCTCCCTCGTGATCGTCGTCTTCCATCTCCAACTCGTTTTCGTCTGCTGATGCAATCAGTTCTGTTGATAATGTTTTTGATTCTGAGTCGGACATCTTCATTGAAAATGATTTTTGAATTTCTAACTCATTTCCCCACTTCCAATAAATACCAAAACTATTTATCACTTGGGACTGGTTACAGTTTCTTTTTTAAAGCTTTCCAAACAATAAATGTAGTGTAGCAAACACTTTTCACTTTCACTTTTTCACATAGCGATTCGGCAATAGCTTCAAATTACATTTTCTGTTTTTTTTTGTTTACTCACGCTCCATGAAAGCCAGCTGGAGGTTATCTAATGCCGAAAAGCAATTAAAAGATCATTGTCACTGATGTGGCCGCATGTAGGAGCCATAGCTTACAGTGTTTTTTCGGAGTTTGACTGTCTCAGCATTGCATTCGGGTTTCTTCTTGGGCTCAAAGTGAAATACTTTTTCTTTTGCGCTTATTTCACCATTGTTTTGTTTTCTAGAGGGATACCATTTCATCTGAATATTTTATGCTACCATTCATTTGGCAAATTGAAGTTTTGTTGTTTCCTCATAATATTTCTGCCACTTTTTTTATCTGACATAAAGGAGCAAACTAAGGAGGTCCTATTCAACTAAAGTACTACCGCTTCTATAGCGAACAGAACTATGTAGGATTTCCGTATAGACCAATATCAATATTTAGGCTTGAATGGGGAATGAAGATGAGCCTTTTCCTTTAGAGTATTACATGCTCATCTACTTACTCAAAGAGAGTTTACCGTGTTACTGGCTCTTATGACAAGTTATTAACTTGTGTGTAGGTTCCGCAAAGTGATTGTAAGTGATTAGCTTTGGCAAACAAATGACAAAAGAATTTTCAACTGACAAATAAAACGCGTTCACCTCCTCATCGCAGAATAAATATAATAAGCCCGCGTCATGTCAAACTCACTCAGAGAAAAATACTCTTGTCTTTGTCTATCTTGTTGGAAATGGGCAACAAATGGAGCTATATGACATGAGCTCCTGCGTGACCACGCACTTCAACGGGCTGCTGCGCTATGTCGCTACATGAAACCTAATAGAATCATTCCTGTCAACCTTTGGGCGTTCTACTTTCCTTGCTGGAAACGAATTTTATTGTTTAGAGAATCGACTAGCACAAAGAGATTGATTTAGTTTGCAATTTGCAACACATCTACAGTTCATTTAGAATGGCACGCTATTTATAGCAAGAGTCTCACATTTACCCCCAGACATTAGACAAACAATATGTATATTAGTTTCTACTTTCTATAAACTTTCCTCAAGCTCAAATAGTCTATTTTTTCCTTAAACACCTCTTTATTGTTCAGTTTTCGTTTAGTTCGGCCTTCTCCATGTATTTATTTTATATTTGCATTGTTCTGGAAAATGCCGATCTTCACTATCACTCACTCGTGTACAAATACTGCTTGAGTTTTACCTTCTGTATGTTTGTCCTTTGGATTATATGTGAAATACTGTACTTTTTTAAAACTAATTCACCAGAAACAATTTACCCGAATTTGTATAAATTTTGTTTAAAAATTGTGATTGTGTACGCAGTAAGCTGGAGTTTTACACTGTTCACAGTAAAAGTGCCAAAGTTCACACTTACTCAATGTCATTTACCACACAGTTAATGTATGAACGTGTGTCATACAGAATTCTTTCCAACTTCCCAACTCTTTAAAAAAAATCGTGGTCGGACGGTCCGTGTGCGTGTGTTTGCACCACCAACCTCTCTAGAAATAATGTTTTTTGTTGCCGAATTTTGTGATACTAACGATTTAGAAAAAAGCATGAGAACAAAAAACTGTACGAGAGAGCTTTTGCTTATTGCTGCTTACTCTTTGCCTTTACTAAAGACTCTAGAGGAGCACCCCATCCTAGTCTGCCTGTTTGGTGGCCTCACTCACTCACTTTGCTCTCTGAGAGAACACTAGTTTTGCTCACAATACAAAATACAACTACGATATTATACCAGTTCAGCGTACTGAAGTAATAATATACTTTTCTTGCTTGTTCTCAAAAAAAATATTATATGTAATACTGTTTCGCTCCTGCTTCTTCCCTACATTTTCTTTTGCCTGTTAAGCCTGCTTTTTCTTGCCGTTTTTCTCTTTTTTGCCTGTTTAATACCTCTTTCCACTACGACTCGCGAAGAGGATGATGATACACGTTGTTGCATTTTAAAAAATCCTATGTAATAATGTTACACGAACAAGCACATCCTTTCTCGAGAGTTTCGCACAAAAGCAAGTTGGAGGAATGACTTTAAGTCGTCCGATTTTTCCTCTCACTCGTTCTCCACTCTCTCTCTCTCTCAGGTCTCAGGTTTAGTTTTTTTCTAAAGAATAATAATATCTCGAGCAAAACTAACAATAAGTTTAATGCTATGCCATTGTTAAATGAGAAGAAGGATAGATTTCTACCGCAAAAGCATCTCGCTCCTTTCCAGAGAGACAGATAGTTTTTTTACATTGCAGTGGAAGTGATGTTGCAATGACGGTAACAGAGCTTATATAAATACTTATAATTTTTCCCAACCCTGAAATATGATAAAGTGATGATTAGGAGAGTTAATGTGGTTCTGAGAGTCTCCATGCCGACAGTCATATAGTACGCACCACTTTTTACTTTTCGTAAGAACATTAGAGTTTAATTAATTACAAAACGTAAGTATTTGCTAAAATTTAATATGAAAATCATCTATCTTGAACACTTTTACGATTAAGTTTCTACTCAAGCAATTTTTACAGAAGTAAATTGGGATGATGTTTCATCAAGGTTTAAATGGCTGAAGTTACAGTTTACGTGTAATTACACTGACCAAATCATCTTTTTACTTTTTTGCCTTTGCAAATGGAGACCTATAAATTGTACAAGGAAATATAATAATAGCGCCAGCATATAAACTGTGATTTATCAGGGGTTGCTTACAGGAAAATTATAGGAATTACTTGCTCAACCATGTAAGATAAAAGAAATGATTGAAGACTACATTGTCCATTTACACCTTTACGCTTTTCGCAGTAGAATAAATAGACCTATGGCGTATATATGGGAAGGAATGGATCCTCACTCAAAGAGAGTGACTGAAGCATTGCTTTATTAATCGCAGTTCCCATGTTCATTTATTGAAAGCATACTAATTAGTTGTTATGAGTTATTTCAAAGTAATGGTGAATGTACCTCATTACTTAATTAAATTCACTTTAATAATTTGTTTTTAAAGACAAAATTTGCATAATTACATTTTCCATAAATTTCTTTTTTCTCTTAAAGATTGTACGTATTCATTAGCCAAGTTAATTTACTAAACGTTTCAGTTGATATTTTATGTGCTTGATTAATACGTAATATGTAGGGGAATTTTTTTATGACTCACGAACACGACGATAGATTGTAGATTATAATTTCCGTCATTGGTATACTCTTAATAACCCTTGAACATTTTCTTTAAAAATATCAAAAGAGAGGTAATCACTTCACAAGAAATTATTTCCGTTGACATGTTCACAACTCTCAAGATAAACATTTGTCTCTACGGTGGTTTTTATACGCCCTTGAGAAGGGGAAAAGCATACAGAATTTAATTTTAGCTCAATTTTTTTAGCAAGTCTTAAATAATTTCGTGAATAATGACAGTAATTCTCCTTCCCCATGGAATTTTCTCTTTGCGGAGTTTCTTCTGCAAAAAAATGACGCAAATTTAAAAAGATAAAAACGTATGGTAATGTTTACTTGAGTCATTTTACTTCTAGCTCAATTTTAGCGTTGCAATGAGTAATGGTGCATGATCCTTTTAGTTTATGCATGAAATAAAAATGAAGGAGATGATGATAATTAGTGTGATGCGTATGCCCAATGATGATGATACGCTTGTCTTCAAGCGCCGATTTCTTTGAGTCATCCTTTTCGCTGTCCGATTTATTTGTGTAGGATCATAAAAAATTGGGAGAGAGTTAGAGACGGGACTATATAATGCGGAAGGAAGATTTGTGGTGTAGCGTGTCCTTTCAAACTTGTAATTTACTTTCAGTCTGGCGTCTTCTCAAAGCAAATTTAGGAGAGAAAGATTGCTCAAGAAATTATCCAACGTTTTCGCAGATTACACATAAATACTTTCCTTTGATGGAACGTATTAATGTCCTGGTTAGTTTTAAGTTTCGCCTAGGTAAAAAAATTACTGTCCTTTAAATTCTTGACCGTTTAAAATTTCCCCTATTTATTTATCAGAGGCTAAGGACACTGTTTTTTGTAGGCACACGAGAATACCCTATTATTTCGAAATAATGACGACGTTATGCAGGTGCGCAAGCTTTAAACATAAAGAGAGTGTAATAAGTTTCTTCCCTTGAAGCTTTCCATCTATCTATTCAATTAGCTCAGCAATTATGAATTTTGCTAGTGATGCCTTAACCGATGACAACTGCGCTTGTCAACCCATCGAGATTTCGTGTGCTTTAGTAATCATGAATGAATTAGCTTAATTAAGCTGTTCTCTCATCAATTCCACTCGAAAAAAATCTTTTGAGTATAGCACGAACAGTATTATTCACATTCTCTAATTGCTGCCTTAAAGTTGAGTGACGAGCATCCATTAAATGTATTTTTTTTCTTATGCCCCAATTACAAAGGCACATGGTACAGATAAGTCTAGGCTGTAATTATATGATTTGTTGAGGCAAAAATATAAATATTTAAATGATTGGTGTCCTCATCATCAGTATGACTAGTCATATTTCTTAATCTTATCGTGTGCACGCAAATTAACTTTAATTGCCGATTTACATCGTACAGTAATATATATCTGTGTTGTAAAGAGCGTTTTGTTCTCTTCAAAACGGCAATTAATGAAGAGAACAAATACGGTTCATCATTTTGCAGAGTATCATTAAAAAAACTATATGACTTTTTTATGAGGTCATGTTCCAGTTCATGAATTTACCCATGGCATACCATACAGCACGCTTGATGGTATTATGGTCCTCAAAAAAGTGATTTTTTATGCTTTGCGAATAGTCATTAGTCATAATTAAGAAAAAAATGCAACCTAAATAATAACATTAGGGGATGCACAGGGAAAACTGGAAAGATGTCAAAAATCATTACTTGCTTCCCTGAGAGAGAGATACCATGGGTAATGTGACATAGTGCATTGTTACTACAATAATATTGCGTCCGTTATTATAACCTTCTACCATTTTTACATTCGTGAATCACGACCATACACAATTGTTTCTAAAGACCGAGCATAATATATGCTTTTTTTCTTCAGTATAGTTGGTCCGACTCTCTGACCGCGTGAGATTTTTTTAGGGAGCTAGATAGCAGTAGTGAAATGATTTGATGTACCTATAATGTTATCAAATTGCTCACCATCTGCTCTTTCAATGAGCATCATCATTATTATCATCATGAATGGATGAAAAATATACGGTTGAGTGGCTCAATGATCGTTTGTAACGAACTAGGAGGATTTCTTCCCTTGTGAGCCCTTAGACTATTAGTTCATGCTTTTAGGCTCTGATACCCTTCATTAAAGTTACAATATGTACCATTTTTATGAAATGTTCATTGTTCGCGGGACATTAATAAAAATTACTTTTAGGAACTATTTCTATTTTAAGCCTGTTAGCTTTTGCTGGTCCCTTCGGAAATAGAGTCGGTTCTGGGTCACTACAGGCTAGATGAAGAGGAATAAAATGGAAAAATCTGACAAAAAACTTAAACGTTGAAGAGCTTACTATATTTTGTACAACAATCAATTTGCCTTT
>JAANSQ010001485.1:0-14981 GCA_036850885.1 Lepidocyrtinus dapeste
GCTGACTCCAAACTAAGTAAGTGGACAAATAATCTACTTTATGCAATCTATCCATCGAGTATTTTTTTTTAATTTTGATTGTTTCCACTTTTGCAGATTATTCATTACTTGTTGCGCAAGAGTGGTGTAGAAGGGAACACAATATAGAAAATCCCGTTTGCTCTGTTGCAAATTATCTTTTTCCTCATTGCAAAGTAATTGCTGGTCACACTGAAGCTTTAGATTTCATCGAGACAAATTACAAGGACTTTAATCTAAGGCGAGTTAAAAGACTTCCAGTTTCTGGAGCTTTCCATACGGAACTAATGAAACCGGCTGCTGAGCCCTTTAGAGCTATTATGGAGTCAATAAACATTAACAGACCCAGAATGCCAGTATATTCAAACATGACTGCTGCTAGATACAAATCCTCTAAAGACCTGAGGAGATTATTAATGAAACAAATTTATTATCCCGTGAGATGGGAGCAAGTTATCCAGAACATTTACCAAAGGTAAGTAATTACATCTAGTTATTTTTTATCAATAATTTTCAGTAATTGGAATGGGATCACTTAATCATTACTTTAAAATATTGCGTCCTTTATTTTATTTTAGGCCTAAAGACCAAATATATCCTCAAACGTACGAATGTGGTCCGGGCAAATCCTTGTCCACCGTTTTGAAGCAAGTTAACGCAAAGGCGAATTTGAAATGTGGTCATGTCCAGCCGTAATCTACTAATTTAAGCGTAGCATAAATATATTTTGTATTTGTAAAAGTAGTTGCCATTTAGTCATTGTATTCGTGTTTGTATTTGTGGAGACTCTTAAATCTAGACGATAACTATTAAATTAAATCGCTTTGGAACTTTCTAATAGAACTCAATAAGAATAGTCTTCATTCTTCTCAATCCTGGTCATTCTACCATTTCATTAAACTTTTCCAGATCTTTAAATTATGAGCTTAAATATTAAATTACCGTCAAGACTTTTGCAAGAAGAAGCTAAGCTATTTTAGAAGCGTTTTGTTCTTGGCGAATTTGATGTAAAACGTAGACTAAAGTCCGTAAGATTATGGAGTATTCGGCACATTTTTGCATTTACTACATGCAAATCCATACATTTCAAAGTGAAAGACTTTTGTCTTTGTGAAATACGTATTATTCATGTTAAACCAAAACATGATTAACATTTTGTTTGCGGGGTTAATTCATTGCCATTTGTGTTTAGTATTCGAGGCACGTAGTATCTTCAAATTAATATGTTCTTCAGGTACCACTTTGATCAAGCAGTCGCCTTTCTGTTTCAAAGGGATATCAGATTAACTTTGCGAGTTCTTTTTTTCTCTTTTCTTTATGCATTCATCTTGGATGTTTTTTACTTCTAGTGAAAGTATTTCTTATAAACCTCATCTCATTTTTCGTTAAAACTCTAGGGAGCGTGGGCAGACTTGTAATGCCAGCGTAAAGTGTAACAACTACAGACAAATTAAAAATTAGGATGATACAAAAAAAATATTCTCATGGAGGTTTTCCATTTTCCATCCTTAAAGTCATAAAGTTAACCGAAAGTTTGGAATACCTATACGTTTTCTACAGCCCTAATGTTCGAGGCTAAATGAGCTTGTTCACCGGGAGACCAAGGTACAAAGTACTCTGAACTTCATGACGACCATTATCAGCTTTATCCACTTAGCTTCCCGCTTCCATGGTACTTTTCGCGTATTTTTGAGCCACCTAGTGTATTTACTTTGCGCCATTAGCGTCGCAAGTCGTAAATCTTGTAAATCAATTGACCATCTCTGAAAAAGAAATTGAGAAAGTAGGTCATTTCTTGCATTACTGTTCATGTTCATAGTATGATCCATCTTTTTTCTTTACTCTCTTGGAGTGAATTACTTAGAAACGAAATCTTTAATCTAAATTTGAGCTTTTCTGAAATCAAATTTAGCTCGTATTACAGTTTTCTCGGTTTATTTGTCGACACCGACATGAAATATATTCTTTCTCATAAAATTATCATTATTCCACTTTCTCCTCCAACTGGTTAGCTTTCACCCTAAATGAAACATATATTGTGAGTTGAGTGAAGTACTTTTTATTTGGGGAAGAGAGAATTACTCGGCGAATATATTTTTAAAGCACTTCCACCGTGAAAAATAATGCGTTAGATTTAGTTATTGATCGAGCCGTCTTAATTGACTGGGTTTGGCTAGAGTATATTTTATCTATTGAACTGTATCGATCACTGACCCCTGTCTTCAATTATGCTTAGTTCTCGTTCTGTTCTTAGAAATTTAAAACAGTATAACCGTGTCATTGTAACTGTAGAACCCCATTAGGTAATTCGGCTTGGGTTGCTTTCTGCGAATGTGATATTTTCCTGCTTGGCCCACTGGTGTATTTTAGGTCCACTTAGATTACACATTTGGGAGCTATAGTCCGTTTCCAGAATTACAAGATGAGATGAATATTGCTTCGTGCAACGATCTAGAGATCTGCAATCGCTCTGTCATATTGTATTCCGGGAAGGTAGGATTTTTTTATAACGTTACGTAAGGTGTTGAAAACGAGTAGTGTCCCACTTTTCCCTAACGTGAAATGCGACATTTCCTGTTTTATTTGCCTTTCCAAATGAAACCGGAGATGCTAGAGCACTTTAGCAATTTGCTGGTTTTACTACATTGTCATTGCTTGCTCTGAATTCAAATGATTTTACATTCTCACCTGGCTTTGGCACGACGAAACCTTTCTAATGTGTGTCTCCCATTGCCCCAATGCGGTGCAGTTTTATTTGATTACTTTGCCAAAAGCATTATGGAAGTTTGTTCACCTCCAAATTTTGAAGTTTTGCAACTCATGGAGTTTTTTCTTGTTGTTAGTGATTTCCAAATTGTGATTGCCCTATACATTTAAGCATTTTGTCCATTTTTTTCTCCGATCGGGTGAAATCACCTTTGGGAAGGTTACTGTTTTTCGGTTGCTGAAGTATTTGATAAGGCTTATTCCCTTCATGGCGTAAACTTTTACGATGTTTGCTTAAAGGTTTTTATGTCCGGGCGTTTCAGAAAAAAATATATTGTTTCGCCTTCGCCTCCGTACAACCTCGAAAATCGTATGAGTCAGCTTATGTATATGGATGTGAGAATCAGGCCTGCATTATTCCATTTGAGTTTGGAAAAGAAAAGAAGGAAACATGACAATAATAACATTATGCGGGTGCTCCTGTGCTCTTCTCAAATAAATATTTTTGCCCCTCCTTTGCTCCAAGGATTTCTTAATCTAGTTAGTTGATGACTCGGGAGTTACTCATTCATTGATTCATGCTTTCTCTTTTTCCCATTTCCTTCCTTTTTGTCCTTCAATTTAAAGCCGACGCAGATTCCCAATGTATACGCTCGTTGTTCAATGAACCGTCTTCTAAAATAATAACGTACGAGGTACGAACTTTCCAGACATTTTTCTAGAGGAATGGTCAGTGTTATTTAAGAACAACGCATTTTTTTTTCTTTGGCCGAATCGCCTTGAACTTGATGTGATTATTTTTAGAGGGGAAGTGTGTTATACATCTTTTAACTTGTCACGTTCTTGCTATTGACCCTAGAAATACACAATCAAGTTGCACTTTTTCCTGAAAAAAATAAAAATCCTCTGCTTTTTCCAACAATTTATTTTGTTCTTTGAAAATGGAAAAGACACTTTCACATTCACTTTCATTTTCATTCATGAAGTGGGCTGCACACGTATCCCTAGAAGTCTTTCAAGTCGTTTATTCATGTGAGCTCACTTGGATTGTTTCGACAAGTCCGAGTCAAAATACTGTATCGGTCAAGCAAATATTGTCTCTACGAACCCTGTAATTTCTGTGACGGTCACCCGGTCATCGATCCAATACATAAAATGCTCTCATTTACGATCAGATTAAACGTACGCGACAATTTTGTAAAAGATTCGATTAGAGACTTACCGTTTCATGCTTCCCTAGACACCAGGAAACTAAAATATTTCAAATGGCGAGGGAAGTGAATTCAGAAAGATGGAAATTGAATCAATATATTAAGCTTCGCATGTAGGGCGATGTCCTTCAGAACAGTTCTATTTTTTATAGTTTCTGAAGAGAAAGACGGAGAAGCTCCAGGATTAACGATTCATTCATTCCATTCGAGCAAATAACATTAGGAAATTGCCTCAAGGTCCCTTATATTATTGACATGCTTGATTCAATTATGTTCCTTGAATGGAAATGAAATGATGAGCAGCTTGATGACCGCTTGTGTGCTTGTTAAACCTGTCCCAATTCAATGAGATAATGTGATCATATAACTCATCGTCGAAAACCATAGAACGTTTCTTTCAATCCAACATGGTTCTGTAGTAAGCACATACATAAACTTGTTCTCTTGACATGACAGGATGATATGAAATGATGAGCAAAGGAAAAAGGGAGGAAATCACTCGTGTCAATAAGTTTCCGGCTAAACTAGATTCCTCCGTTGAGAAGTGTACTCCTACAATATTTTTAGAATGAAGGATTTCGCAATAAGTTTATGCTGACTTGATCATTTATTTCTCTACGTCTCTCATCTCAAACTGTCCTGTAGACTATATGGGCTATGGTTCTCTCACAATTTTTTTTCTTTCGGGGTAAAATTATTTTATGATGGCTACTGTATCGTCTCGTATTCACTAATCCAAAGGAATAGGGAATACAACACAACTTTTCCCTGACTTTTTTCCCTACACTTGAGTAATAAAAAGCAGATGAATTTGCTAGCCTCAGCTTAACTTTGTTACAGAACGGGAACATGAAGCTCCATAGCGAAAAGATATGATCCCAAGAGCACTACGGAAAATTGCCCCAAACGCTTTTTCAATAAGTGTAGCTGTCCCGATGGAATTTCCTTCTGATGCTGATGAGAGTTTCCTCCTGATTATATCATGAAACACTTAAGGGAATCTTTCTCCCTTTCTTTTACATTTTTTTCGAGCCATGAAAAACTAAATGTATCTCATCCTTTTACATTTTTAGGAAAGATGAGCATTCATTTCCCGGTTGCCGAAGATCCACTATCATACACTAGTCACCAGTGTGGCCTTTCACTCTGTTAAGTTGTTTTCTGTAGTGGAACTGATGAAAGCAAAGTGTGATGATTGGAGGATGGGCAAAATGTTACTTTTTATGACGCTGGAGTAAAGTGAGCAACGTTTTAATGTGCGATATTTATGTATTAATACGGGATACGGGAGGAAACGCTACGCTTTTATCAAACTCTAGAAAAGGTTTTAGAGAGAGAGGGATGCTGATGCGATGGGATGATGTTGTTGATATCGCTGAAGGAATAGTAAAGATGCATCGCATCAAAAGAATCTCCATAATTTGGAGGAAACTTAACCCTCTTTCTTTGTTTTCCCGTGGGCTTAAATGAATAAGAACCAGTTTATGTATTCCGGGCTAGAATGGTTCGTATAAGCCAGACAAAAATAGTAAAAATATTGCAATGTCTTGTTTCTTGAAATTATTGAAATGTGTAAGAAGTTTTACCATTTTTATGTTGTCTGCATTGTTTTTATTTCAATTTTAAGTTAGGTTTGCGTACAATTAGTATTTAGAAAAGTTTTTGTTATTTTCCGCAGTCAAAAATTAATTCTCTAGTGACGCGTGCTACTGTACCCTTGGCGCAGTTTACGAGACACGCGCGAGTTTTAGACAAAAATTTTTTACGCAGGTTGACACTTTAATTAAGAGAGAAGAAGCAAAACTTATGTCAGAAAAACTTAATGCTTCAATGTGCTAGAGAAATTTCCCAAAAACCACGAAATGCTTACTAAAGGACTTACACTCCCGAGGACAGACAGAGCGACATACATTGGCAATCACATTATAACCATTTCTTTCCATTTATAAGCCAACCCAACTCCTCCAAATTTTTGACATAGGAATCTCAGCAGAAGCTCTTCCAGATGTCGTTGAAGGAACCTAAATGCTACCAGGAACGAGTTATTGAAACACTTCAAAATGAAGCTGAGTCACGACTCACGTCTCTCCTCCATAATTAGCCAGCTCAGGGCGGAATAAGAGTTGCTCAAGAAAGTGGTGACGCATAACAGGGAATTGGGTTCGAGTCCTGAGACGGCAAGAATTGACAAAAGTAATGAATGAAATGAAAATAGGGTTGGATAGGTTGACAAAGTTAAGGCAAGACAAGAACACACGGTTCAAAGCCCAGAGAAAGGGTCTGTAGCTAAGAGTCAGGAGAGAAGTTGGAGAGTGTAAAGTCAAACCACAGGAAAGAGAGAGGAATGAGCAAGTTGCAAAAAAGGAGCCGCCACCACAACACTCATCAACTTCCAACCAGTAAAAATGTTATTAATGAAAAAACTTTCAAGTTCGCTGCGTCCCTTGCCCTTCGTACTAATAATGCGTGTAGACACTGGTGTTCACATTACCCCTTAAAAACTACAAATCTTTTAACTAATTTAGATGGTGAAAGTAAATGGCAAGCGTCTTTCTTAATTCAATTTTCAGTGTCACTCCTCAGACTACAATAACTCTTTCTTTCATCAACTCCTCTCCAGCCTAAAGATGATTTATGAGCAGTAATTAATGAATAAAGTTACTGATCCTGCGTAAATGTATCTTTTGTTTGTTTAGATTAAAAATTACGAATGCATTTAATATTTAGTAACTTTCACTCCTACTTAAATCGCACTTAAAGTTCACGCAGTTGCATTAAAATTTTATTTAAAGATTTCATCTCATTATCTTCTCATCTCATCTTCCTCGATTAATATCCATTAACATTTTCCAGTGGGAATCTGCGTCATTGTCTTCAATCTCTGTAAGTTCATAAAAAGTCCAATTCAATATGCTCAATGATTGGCATGAATCATGCATGTAACACTTGAACCAAATTTTCAATATATTCTTGACAAGCAACTCAAGCAAGCCTACATTGAAGTAAATTACCCCACACATTTGGCTTATTCGGCACTATTGAAATGACAGTTCATCTCTACTCCTCAAGGATTATTTATGCAAATTCAAATGCATTTTTATCATCATCCACTCTCTCGACACAGATGTTAACTTCACATGATTCTTCACACTTCCCCAGTGCTAGAATAAATGAGTTAAGTAACTTCACTGAAAACAATCTACATTCTACATGAGTAATAAAATGCGAAAAAAACGATGATTCACTTTTACTTTCAATTGTTTAATTTGGAGGATTCGCCAGATCAGTTTGGAGTTTGGACTAGGAGGAAAAATAGGAGGAGTACATAATATTTCCTAGTCATAAAGCTACATAATAACTCGGTATGACGCCTAGACAATTTCACTCACTTTTGTTTCGGCTCTCTCCAAATCACATGCAAATTGGCATGAGCTGAAATAGTTCTGTATGAACAAGTTTATAAGCGCGGTTCTCAATAAAAATTATTCCTTTCATCTTTCTCCCTTCGTATACACAGAAACTAGTATGCACCCCGAAGTGGATCTAGCCACTTGGCAAGGGCATAACTTCATACATTGAATGGAAAAGTGTAGAGAATCTAAACTGGGCTGGGGTAAAGTACATCGTGATAAATTGAACGAATTGGAATTAATGGACCTGTATCCCTTCGGATTTCCCTAAAAAGCTGCGGAATCCAGTATATCTTTGTTCTCTGGCTA
This sequence comes from Lepidocyrtinus dapeste, assembly GCA_036850885.1. Taxonomy (NCBI): domain Eukaryota; kingdom Metazoa; phylum Arthropoda; class Collembola; order Entomobryomorpha; family Entomobryidae; genus Lepidocyrtinus; species Lepidocyrtinus dapeste. The sequence goes on from JAANSQ010001485.1 coordinate 7,655, forward strand.
GACTATGCCTGCCTCGTTCCTATTAATTTATAGATGATTGGAGTGCCGAATTTTCAAAACATAATTCACTGTATCGCGAGGGAATATCATATGCCATTTACCAGGTCAATATTATGTACATCCCACTTCATTCATTTACAAATTCAAAATTTTTTTTTATTATTTCTTCTGAATCAATTTATGCTTCCCATGAGAGCTACCGAAACAAAATCCGACAAAGATATAAATATTTCCGCTTGAATCCAACCACTTCTTTTGATTCAACATTGGAGCCATTTGTGGCACGAAATGCAGTATGGGAGCAGAAAATAGGAAAAGGAGTTCCTCTTAAATCTAAATTTTGTGCTGGAAAGTCTTCATAAATTGTTATTACGTGGAATATGTGTATGAAAGCTAGACATCCTGCTCATCTGTGGTTAATGGACCTTCATCCTTCCTAAATAAATTGATTCGGGTAAAATATATTTTATCCTATGCAGTATTAATGGTTCGATTGGTTATTCCTAGAAAAAAATTGTACATGCAAGGGCGGCACCCAACTTCACCCTGGCTATCATCACCATTTTCACTAAAGTTATTTATTTTCTCTCACAGAAACTTGGATGGAAGTATATTGGTCTTTACGAGAAATTATTCGCCCCATTGGGTTATCCACTCTGTCATTAACTTTTCCACGAAGGAGTGCAATGTCAGATCGTGTGGAAAGGTGCGAAATTTTTTGTTTTTCATGCAATCTCATTTATACAAAGCGGCCTCTGTGTCCAACCATTTTTGTAGACTTTTCAATTTTACACTCTGGTATTTTATTTGGATAGAGGTAAATGAGTTTCAGTATAAAACTCACCCAATTATTTTTCATGAGCAACTTAAACTGTTCTAATTTTTATTGGAATTAAGAATTTAAAATGCTTGTCTTGTTTACCGGAACGTATTAATTTCTCGACATGCAATGCTCCAATTTTGGGACAACAAATTAGGAATTTACTCTAAACGAAAGTAAGAAAGGAAGGGTTGATAGACTGATGTGATCGTTAAATATAATTGTACACAGTAGCTTTGTGCAAACGAGTGGTTTGCGTGTTCATTTTTACAAGTCATGAAGAGGTGGAACCTGAGCATTATGAATTTCTCCTGCGTGACTCCGATTAAAATCATAAAATCAGAAGGGAGGGGAGCATTTATCAGACAGTATTAGTAATGCAAATAGTGATATGTACTTGTTTTCACCTTTACCGGTAAATTAAGGTAAAGTCTAAAAATATCAAATTGATCAATCTTGAATTTAAGTTTTGTATTAGGATTTTGACTCAATAAGCATGTGGAATGACAATGCCGTTTATAATAAATCCACACAAAATTCGGATACTATACCTGCAGATGTCTCGGTAATATTACATCTTCAAACTATGCTATATGAACTGGATTAAATCTTAAAGTCTGAGACTAAAGGACTTTTGCTCTTTTCATTTAAAAGGAAAGTGGCGGACGTTCTCTTGATCTCTCTCTCTTTTCAAATGTAAAGAAATCCAAGTGGAAAATGCTTAAGCTTCCTCTTCATTTGAAAGAAGACAACTCATTGAACCATGCACTGTAAAAAGAGTTACTCATTCAACTGGACCGCCGTAAGTCCACTCCAACAGTCAAGTTTTATATTGGACACATTAAAACTATATAATAAAAAGAGGGTGTAAGCTTTTTGGAGCAGATGCATTTGGCAGGGACATGAAATGAAAGATTTGTGTAAGCCGGTGGTACAGCTTACTATTGCCTATTACTACTTCAAGAGCGATTTTAATGGTGATGGTAGCCTTTTATGTGTTGCGCACTTTACGTCTTTACAGTTTACATTACTCTGAAATGGTCTCGAAATCTGTAAATCTGTGCCAAATGACCACTTTAGATTGCCTATATATGGGACCACACAAAAAGAACTCAAAGAAGAGAGCTCAAAAATGACTTTTGAATTTGAGTAGGGAATATTTTTAAATTGCTCTTGTCTTCGTTTCTGCATGAAATGCTTAGTTGTTGGGAGAGGCATTAGCTAACCATTTTTTGATCAAAAGTTGTAGAATAATGTACACGCGGGGGTTATTACCGTAATTTGGACAATTACCGTAAATAAGTTGTTGAAAGATAAGATCTGCTAAAATGCATATACTTCATGTGTATGCAGTCAATTTAATGATGCATAAAAAATTCTTATCTGGAGAGCCATTTTTTAAACTACGTTTGTCCGGTAATGAACCAACGAACGTACGTACATTTAGGAAGGGAATGGGCATTTTAACTGCCACGGGAAAGGAATGTATAGCCAAACGCTCGGAAATGATGGAAGATTTTGAGGTCAGTGTCACTCATTCTATTTCACTTCTTGCTTAGAATACTAATTGGATGGAATATGGTTCTCCGGTGGATTTCAATCACCGAGTTGAGACTTTTTTGTCATGGAATTCGTTGCTGGCTAAGCTTAAAGTTTGACATGCGAATTCGAGATTCATAATGCACGTATTAGGAAGTGAGCGCAAGACTACACGATTTCTCTTTCGGTAAACTCTCATTATCATTATTACTGGCACTGGCAGGTGGGCTGGAAAATGATTAATTCTTATGCACTTCACATTTCTTCAGATTCGTTTGAATATCGTCCGTCACTCTTATTTGTTTACAATACCTTAACTTACCCGTTGTAACTACTACTGCCACCGACCTGTCAGAGTAGATGGTAAACGTTTGATCGATAAGCTATGAATGCTCATTATTTGATACTTCTGAGAAGCATGTGTCGTATGAGTTGACATTGATATTAGGGAAATGACAAGGTTTCATTGCAATTTGCATTGTCATGCATAGTAAAATAGTAAAAGATTAGTCATTTAAGTTCTTAAGTACAATCTTAAATATAATTTAAGTCGGGAATTAATATTGCTTGAATTGTTAAATTAAAAAGATAAATGGCTAAATAAAAACATTAACATTAATAATAGCGATGCAAGCAAGGGATGAATGTGAACTGACGTATTTTGTCGCAGGTAACAGTGAAGATGAAATCTCCATGATGATAAAAGAACATGAAGTTATCCGTAAACCTACCGTAACGACAAGAAATATCTATTCAGCCAACAGTTCAATCAATCAATGGAAATGGAATTGCCTAATTACTTCGAAATTCTAAATTCCTTTACAGGCCAATTTCTGGCGTGTAATCCTCTCTAATAATGAATTCTGGTGCAATACTATAATCGAGAAACGATTTCATGTTCAAAATACATACATCCGCCATGTTAAATGCCTTCACTCGTTACATAATCGCCCGAAAAAAATTTGCAGTGAGAAAATAAATTTACTCTTACTAGCAAAATTCTCATGAATGACTAATTTCTCATGAGTCAAATTGAAAATAAATCTAGGGTTGAAAGGTAATGAGATGTACACTTGCTTAAACTCCCAACATGGTCAAACCTAATCAAAAAAAGTTCCATCATATGTAAAACACTAATCAATCTCATCCTTTCGGGGAAACATCTGCTTCTTGCTCATTGCCCCAAAAACATGTTCATGTCACAAGATTTGACAAGGAGACAAGGTGCATTCTCGCGTTGAAAAGCAGGTAAAAAATAATTTTTTTCAAGGTTTCAACTTATGTATAAACAATCCCTGAAGATAAAGTCTCTAGTAAAAATACGCAGATGATGTATGAAATATTGGTAATATTTTCATTGTGCTACACACATTACACCTTTCCTCAATATTTTGGTCTTTGATGGCGTGGGAAACTGTATCATTACCTTTGTTCACTCATTTTTTCCGATCAGCCTTTATTTCACATATATTTTCACGAGTCTTAGTCTCAGTCTCACCTCACCCTCTTTTCACACCTTTATTATTCATAGATCCCTACATTGTCTACTTGCATACGCTGTATCTGTTCTGTTCCAGTCGGATTTAGAATTTCAGAATATTGACCTTCATTGGCTTCATTCCGAAAACACAATTCATACGCACTTGTTACAAATGCATAGCTTTTTTTACGTAAAACATAAATCTTTTCAGTTCGGAATAGTCCTTTTGAAAACTCCAACACGATTTCCTCATATATTCTTGCACATTCGTATTTTGACAGGACGTGAATTTAGATATAAAATTTATGGCTTTTTCCTTTTGCACTCTGACTCAAACACTTTAGTCTAGCGTGAGTTTTTTAGAACAGAAAATTTTCATCTTTATGAAATTTTTAATGAAATTCTCAACAGGTATGTAGGATTTTTATTGTGATTTTGCTCATGTTTCGGGGAAATGAAGACAGGGAGAGATAAAAATCTTATGGTGGCGTCATTTTTTGCATAAACCCTTTCAAGAGGAAAGATTTTAGTTTGGCCTATTCAATACATGGAAAGTGTTGTTATTTGATTGGAGGAAACTTTGATGTTGTACTTACGATTCGTTCTTGTCTTTAGCTTAATGCTCGCTTAAAGTTTGCTTTTCCTATTGTCCGTTTTCGTTTCCGCGTTCCACCTGAAAGACCGTTGACCATAATAATTCTCATTCCGAAATCTGTACTGTCTCTGGTAACAAAAGGGAAACAATGCGATTTTGCACTTTTCGGGAAAAACTTTTTATGGTTATTATTCCAAGACAAGAGAGCACTCAACATAATCATGCAATTTTCCTTTGTTCCGGACATTAACAATGAAGACAATGATTATCTCCATCTGAAGAAACAAGAAATTGCACGAGTTTGAAAGGGCTACAAATAATTGAACCTTAGCCGATTTTTATTTACCCTTTTCTCCAGACAGCATTGCGTGATTGGAGCCCATTCTCAAAACAGGACTATTTTTTAACCAGGATTAGTCAGTTAATATACATTCGATTTGGTAATTCTTCATTTGAACATGACATGATTAAAACTACGTGGTTTTATTCATAAATTGTCCACAAAGAGTACAATTACTGAAAAATATCTATCATTTATTATGTAGACTTTATTGCAATTTCCTACTTTCATTGCTATATCCGAAGTAATCAGCTCGGAACATTTTTCTGAACCTAAAAGACTCTTCAAGTTATTCGATTTTTTCAATTCCATCATCCGCATTTTTCCTACTCATTCAATTCTTAACAATGCATCGCATCCAATACTTTACTCAATACTCTGCTCTGAACATAACAATTGAAAATCATTCCATTCCAATCAGTTTGGAGAATCCCCCTCCTCGAAAGCTACACAATACAGCAAACAACAACTTAACTTGCTACTTACCTCTTATTATTACATCGTTTCTTTTATACTCCAAGCTCAAGTGCCATTATTGCTCGTTAGCTCACTTCTTCTACTCTCTTTATGCGATCCCAATCCAATTAGACATTTTTTCCAATGTAAGATCCCTTATTGTTGGTCTACACGATCCTCTATATCCTCTAGATCCTCTACATTTTTTCAAAGTTCACTAGCTAAAGAGCTTTGACATCTTCATTTACTTGATGGCTTTTATTTAGATCCTCTATCTATGCTTACTCATCGCATATAAAATACTCGGATGCTTTCTTGAGGGCCCTTGTCCATTTTCTCATTTGATTTGATCATCAGATCATATGAAAAAATGTACAAAGGCAATTTCTCTCTTTTATTGTTACATTCAAAACTCAATACAAAACAATAAACGATACATGAACAAACGTTTTTCCATTGTCCTTAAAATTACAACAAAAGTGGTGGGACATTCATCTTGCATGCAATATTGGAATGGAACAAATGAAATAGGGGAAATATTAAGAGGACTTTCCTATTAAAGATTTATCTGTTTTCTTTGTACGACTGATGAAAACATTTTAATTACAATTTCCAGACAATGGGTAGCACATCCCTCAAATGTGAAAGAAAACAGCAACAATAAAAACCGTATTTCTTATGGACAAAATGACCAGTCCATTTCCATCTTTAATTCTAAGATATGTACATACTTTCCGCATTTTATAAAGTGTTCTTTAGGGTAATAAAACTCTCAGAAAAGGGAATCATCTAGAAGGCCATGCATCACTGACTTGACAATTTTTTAATATCATTGCAAAACCTAACTCAATCTCAATTGTTTAACCCATCCACATATTTTTGTTCTAGTTTCATTATTGTTCTGGATTTATCTCAAAATCCATTTAAAATCCTGTAAAACTACCCTTTCATTCAAAAATTGACTTTGGTTATTGTTATTTTGAATACTGATACATATAACTGTTGCAATACAATGAAAATATTTTCCTTGTCCTTTTTATTATTTCCTTCTGTATGTTTTATTTTGGAGATTGCACAGGGTATTTTTCTGTGAATTGAGTCCTTTTTCAAGGCATAAAAAGTATATAAATTCTCCCCAGAGAAAACCTTTCTTTTACTGGACCTTTATGGAATTGGAGACTCTAGGTCTGTGTGTACATTTTACATAATAAAAAAGTAAGAGCTTTTTCCTCCTTTTGTGTGATCAGAATCATGATAGCATTTTGGTTTTATTGTATAAAATATGTGTCACTTGTTTAGGCCTATTTGAACAGCTTCCTTGTTCTCGTACTTACTACATCACTTCATTTGAATTGGTCTAAGTACTGGAAATGGCATAGGGACTGGAAGAGTTGAGCAAGCCAAGCTTTCTTTTGAGTGAAGCCAATACAACCCTACAGCCCTTTTATTTCGATACAGATCGTTAAGTATCATGAAAGTACTTATTTGATGATCGCCTTCACTCTACTGTCACAGTCAGTGAAGCCATTTTACCAGATTTAAGCTTCCATCCGTAAAAGTATCTGGCCTTATCAATACTAGGGATCAATATGACAAGCTAAATACTCCAAGACTCGGTAACTCACTTTCTTTGACAATATCTTTCTATGTGCATATACTTTTAGAGCAGTGGCCTTTTGCATCCCAATAAGTTTAATATTCTGTTTTGGAAAATCATAAAAAGTACACATGTTGACGTTTTCCATGCAAGAAATTTAAAATGCAAAAGGTGTTCCTGGAGGAACATATATTTACCTTTTGTAGATTCCATTGAAAGTTTGAAGGTTTATGCTTTTGGACAGTTTTTTGGAGTTTTTATGGATTTTTTTCTATGAAGGACAGGAGGATAAAATAACCAATGCATGCTTCGTTTAAGCTATCCTCCTAGATTTTATTGGTTTTCTCTGGGTGACTGGGTCGTCTACCTAAACACTCCGGCTGGAGGAAATCGAAAGCACAATTGGACAATGCGACAATACTAACAATGTACTTCATTTTAGTAATTTCTTACGTATTTTAAAATTTGACATGGAATGGTTCGGGTGCAAGATAAATGTT
>JAANSQ010001486.1:0-14973 GCA_036850885.1 Lepidocyrtinus dapeste
CCAAAATGGAAATTGTTAATGTTTACTTATGATGAGATCCTCACAAAATTCAATTTTAGATGGAGGTGAAAGTAATTTAAACTAAATTCCTAATCAATATCCAACGAGTTGAACCGCGTAATAGATTTCGTGGTTCAATTAAGAATCGAAACGAATCGATTGAACAGTACCTCTATACACACCAGTCTTTTGTGTAAATAAACTACCGTATTGGGTGAATGATAACAATAAATATAAAGGCTTTAATCATGTCGTAGAGATCATTAGTAAATGCGCGTTTCGGGAGCTTAAAGACGCTCATTAATTAACTTGGTTTATGGTTTCGTTTGAAACGGCATATACCTGATTAGGAATAGTGAGTAAATATTACGCATTGAAATTGCAGTTTCTATTTTACGAGTGCCGACGTGAGATTCAGGAAGCACATAATGAGATTTTTTTTGCATCATTAGCGAAAATATGAATGTGCTTATGAAGAAAGTAATGTACACATTGATACTTGATGCTTAGTACTTTCGCCGAATATGATGCGTAGCTTTTGTTTAGCCGGCAAGTACATTGTACATAATAATATGCAAATAATTTGTAATTGATACATTTTGACTGATTAATTATAAGAAGATCCTAGTGTTTTCTTCCCTTGACGTGAAATGACATGCAAGATACAAATTACGAATGTATCAATATAATAAAAATGCCGCATACCCATACTCAAATTATAAAAATGCTTTTAATATTGGTCTACTGACATTTATTACAAGTTCTAAAAATGAAAGCCGTTATTCAGTCAATAGGAGCTTCTCCTTATTACTCTTGAATGCCGAAAGGACTCATCTTGTGTACCTTTAACAGCATTTTTAAAGTATCCTTTGATGACCGATCAAGTACGGCTTTTTTATACTCATCAATTGACTAACTGGCCCAGCAGCATGTATATTTGTATTATTAAAACAAAGAAATGTTCTCCCCGAAAGGAAAAGTATTTTTACGAAAGAATATGTGTGGCAGTAATATCTCTACATGAGACCCCAATGAAACCGTCTACATCAATATTTTTAAGTGCCAATTGCTCCGAGTATCGTAAACAAATCACTGTCAGAAATTAGACGAAAAAAACAAGAAATGTCGATGCTAATTGGGTTTCATGACTCATAACGTATATTTTTTTAAACGAAAGGAAGACGATGACCACGCTTGTCTACAACTGGAATTTCTATTTGGCTTCTTGTGGCCCGTTGTCTCGTAAAAGTAAAGTCCGTTGCATCGTCTAGAGTTTTTTTGTACAAAAAAGTACGAACGTAAATTTTTTAATGCTATAAAAAAGCAACTACTGCAGTAACAAGTTTTATTGATAGTAATGCATCGAGTCTTACAAGAGTTCAATGCTTTTTCAATATCACTTTGACGTTTTGAGCACGCTTTTTATTCCCTACTCGAAGAAATATTTAAGGCCAAGCTAGAATAGCGTATGATTTGAGTTTTATTTTTATCTGTTATGCATTCCAATACACATGTGCCTATTGCGACTTTTAAAAGTGGCAATTTCACTGGTGCAGCTTTCAGAAGCACTTTCCATGATCGTCTTCTACTTTTGGGTTCTGAAGACACGCACAAAGTGTATTCGTGGGTGCATATTACAGAAAAACCTGATGTACTGTAATCTGGTCAGTATAAAAAATTCAAGAGCTCAAATTAACTACCTCCGTCTATGACAAGACTTTAACAAGACTACTTACTCATCAATTTAAGAACGCACAATTTGTTACGAGCGTCAGCCTGTTTATGAGTGTGTGTGGTTTGGCGCTCGCTTTTTGGTGATTATCGTGATACGTAATAATCATATGCGAGGCTTGCAGAACCAGAAAAAAAAGTTAATTTTCAGAGCAATCAACTTACTTCCTTCACTTCTTACTCTCATCTTTTCGCTTTTGACTTTCCTTTCCTGACGCGCTAAAGATTGTAAGCAGTTTTATAGTAACGTTTTTACCAATTTTGCTTTCAGCACTAATAAATTAAAAGTGGATATGTTCAATATCAAATTTTAATACATTTTTAACGTAACAAACTAATACAGTTTCATCGTATCTGGTTAGTGTAATGAACGTTGAAGTCCCACCAAATTGGGGTGACTTGAAACACTTAGTTTTGGACCACGTAGTTAAATGAACCTTAGAAGTTTTATTCATCTCGTTTGCTTATTTGCGTGTCATTTCATACTTTTCATTGTTAGCAGATACAGTTAATCGATAGGTAATCTCAAACAACCAGAGGGGATCTATGTACATGAAATGGCCCATTTGAACTGAACATTTAAAGTACTACTAAAGAAAATGCTCTTAAAGTTATAATCGCTTCATGAGAAATCTATATAATTTCCTTTAAAAATCTTCTCACCGCCAATTTATCTAATCTCATGTTTAACTGCGTGACAGGGCCGGAATTTTACTGCGGTAGAGACTCAAGGATATACAAACTTTGAAAATCTTTATAAAATCTCTAGTTTCAGTTAACCGGTAAAAGAAATTATAAAGACACAAAATACTATTCATTTCAAGTTTTTCGCGTGAAGTGCCTTTTTCTCAAGTCGTGCTCTTGAAAGACACATGGAGGACACCCGATAACAGCTACGAGAATAAGAGAATTCGAATAAGTCGTATTTTTCAAACTGCATATCTTCGAGGAAACCAATTCCGCTCGAGTATAGCCAGCGGTGAAACAAAGCTCTCATGACACAATAAAATACGAGAATAAGAGAATTCGAATAAGTCGTATTTTTCAAACTTCATATCTTCGAGGAAACCAATTCCGCTCGATTATAGCCAGCGGTGAAACAAAGCTCTCATGACACAATAAAACCACCCTCATAATATTCATAATAGGTATTACTTTTCTAAACAATTTATGCGATCTGAATTATATTATGATAATTTCTTAGGAAAATGCCAAAAAACATATTATCGTATATAAGGCGGAGTCCTCGTGTACGTGTATTTCAGAGGTGAAAACCCAACCCTGACAAGAGAAATGTTTAAAAAAAGCAGATTGATTGCCATAACCCATAAGAATAATCATGATATCTGACTCTTCCGCAGATTACAACATATCAGGATATCAGACCTTTTGGCAAACATGTTAAAATAAGTTAGACGATGAGAATTACCCACTCTAACCTCCTAGTCTAGATTATTGTAACAAAGTATTTAATATGCAAAAGCAAGGTATTTATCCACGTTTTTTGTACGAGAATGTAGGAGTATGCAACATGAAAATTGTGGATGTAAGCAATTAAAACCTGACGGTCTTTCCTCCTCTTGTCAAAGCCCCAGAAGGTCTCACTGCAGGTTAGACTAGCTTTAATCCTCTAAATTATATATTATTCATTCATTTCTACACTGACCATTGTGTAGTAAAGAAATCCGATATTAAAACGGCATTCAAGACAATGGGAGTAGGTATTTAAACGTAAAGATGATTTTTAGGGAGGACAGAATTATTATGCAGATAACATGCAAAGAAAAAATCTTAAAATGACGCTTACATGAATATTTGAACTGCACCTTTAGAGTCTAAAGTTTAACTTTGCAAAAATCTTCGTAGACTTCCGTTACAGGGGCAAAGTGAAATTTTCACCAAATGTACACCACTATCAACTTGTGTTTGAATATTCTAACATATATGTCATTTCCTCCCGGCTCTCATAAAAGTGTGTCTGCTCTGATATTTTTTTTCAAATACATGATTATCACATACCAGTTGAACCTTCTACGTGATCTCTCTTCCGATCAAACATTTCGACATGCATCTTTCTCTGCTATACAAATATTCTTACAATTCACAAAACGACACGATTAGCTAGTTTAAGGCAGGCGTCTTCATTTTTTTATTAGCTTTTTGCGTAATCTCGTAGAAAATGGTTGTTATCATCGACTCATCGAGAAGTCATTACAGCATCGTAAGCTCAAGTTTACTCAAACACAATAAGAATGGTTAACAATCGTTACAAGCATGTAATAATGTCGGTCGGCTCCTATCATAAATTCTCTCGAGCCTCAACAAAATTTGAGAAAATGCTTTGGAAAACAAATTACCAAAGCAGTATACCAATACTTACGTCGTCCCTTCACTCACAACTCATTCACAAATAACTTCCTTCGACAAATATGTAGTTGAAATCATGCATGTCATGTAATAAGTAGTTACGCTATTTGTTCAAAAAGCAATAATAATACTCTTTTCATTTACAATTTGCAATACGCAAAATCTCGGCTGTTTGAAGAAAAACAGCTAGTGAGATTGGGCATGGTTTAAACTAGAGGAGTTGATATAACGGAATATTTTTTTTGTTGACCATACATGTAATACTTTTCCCATTTTTGCAATTGCACCAAAACACTTTTGCCCAAGCAATAAATAAACTGAATGAATTGACGTATTCAAGTGGAAAGCTTCAAGTATGCACTTCGATATTTTGCTTGTTTTAAATTCTTCGTGTGTGCCAAACCTGCCTTTCCCAATTAGACTCAACGAGGGGCCATATAGATCACTCTAATCAAAGTTGGGCAGACAGGAATATTTCCTTCAAGTTGCCGATAAATGAAGTCATGTAAGCATACAAGCATATCGGTGTTGGCAATAACCTCAAACATTCAATAATGATGGTAATGGGAAGAGAAGAAAACTGGCAAAACAGAAAATATCCCGCTGTTCCAAAAACTATGACATAGTAATATTCTCTTCTAAAAAAATTTTTTTTGCTCGTGTCGAAACGACCCAGCTATTCTTTGCACAAAGTCGTAAGTCATGATTAATATTCTTTTGGTAGGTTTAAAAACAAATAGTTCACGTTTTTCACCCTTGCATTAAAGCCACTTACAATTGCAAATTGCACATAGGTAAATTTTACATGTTGCGAAAAATTGCAAACAAAACTAATGGTTCTATTCATTTTTGATGACATTCCTGTACTTTTTGTTAAACGAACCCGTGTTGCAAAATTTATTTGGTTTGAAAGGCTATAGTGTATTGATTAATTTTGCCTTTAGTAATAATGATCGTGGGTTTATTCATCTAGTAATACATGGTTCAAGTTTGCATGAACAAGGACCCTTTGACAATTCCTGTTCCAACCCATTGAATTTTTACTACACGTTCACTCAATCAAAAATATAGGTTTAGCTTGAAAGCCAGTGTCAACGGTCATCGGGACAACGCATTATGTGTCTAGATGAAATCATTAACTGGGTCAGACATGAGTTGAGCTTCCCTATTCTTACCCAAAGTCAGATTTTTAGATTTTAAGAGGACGAACGTGTTTGCATATAATAACATGTTTATGACGATACCTACGCAAAATCTAATTAGGCGATCAAATTTCCCTACTTCACCGCAATGACCGACCGACTCGACGAGCTCAACTCTGTCGTATTTAAAATAATAATACAATCGAATGATTTTTGCTGAAAATTACACTTTTGTCGTTTTCAATTTCTGTAGAAGTGAAAATAAAAATTAGTTGAAGTAGGTTATGAAGCAATTATTTTCTTCTCTTAGTAAGCATAATATTTTCTCTTGATTTCGTTTACTTTTCTTTTTAGAGGTGTCGGTAAGACTTTATGATATAGCCTGATATGACACAGCCTTTATGATAACTTTTAAATTTATATTCTGATTTAGTAATTTTCTGATTTGCAAAGTACAAAGAGAACCAATTTCCCTCTTACCGAAGAAGTCAATTTTTAAAAAACGTAAAGAAAGGAGCTCAGTTTTTTCTGCCGCTATTTCTTGCAAGTTTTCTACTTTAGCTCTCATGCTGGTTTTGGAATGACATGCAGACTAAACTTGCCGGAGGTGTAACAATAAAACCGCAAACGCGACAACTCGAGGGTGTTGAGTAATGCCATTTATAAGACGCTCTACTTTATCTTACGGAGAAAAAAATCCAAAATTCTATCTGATCAGAGCAGTCTAATTTATGCAAAGTAACTTCAGTAGAGGGGTGTGCACATCACATCAATCTTTACTACTTAGCATCAGACTATTCATATTGAGAAATTGTGGTTTACAGACGCGTGGACTCTCCAAGAAGAAAATGAAAAGTGTATTTTTTGTTCGCTCATGTGTGCAGGATATGAGTGTAATCCATTTGATTACGTAAGACAGTTTTTTGTTCGGGAAGTTTTTTTTCTCTCGGTGCTCAAAAGCGAGCAATATGATTTTGTTGTTGTGTCTCCTTTTGTTATTTTAATTTTGGATTGGAACTACAGAATTGTATCTGCACAAAAAAAAAAGAATCATTGTAAACTACCTGACATAATCATCAAAGATTTTCCGCGCAAAGGGACTTGCTTATAATGTCATGCAATAGACAAACAACTTCCTTATCCCTCTCTCCATTAAAACCTTCAAAAGAGATAACCCCGGGCAAAATTCTAATTTCAAAATTACCTAACAAGATCATTTATGTATTTCAGAGGATATGAATTCAAAATATTCCTACAAGAAATGGTCAGTGATGCTAACAAGTCACATATGAAAACCCTACTAAAAATTGCAAGAAGTTTTTTGGTGCGATTTTCAGTGTAGGATAAGTGTTGACTTTGCAAAGTGAAAGACAAGATCCGTATTTAAAGTCGAGAATTTATAGCAATTTACACATGAATATTTTTGAAACGTTCATGTTTCTTGACATGCAAAATACTAACTCATAGCAGAAACAGGACTTGGCATGGTCACTGATTTCAAGAACTGATATTACGCGAAAGAAAACCCTGTTAATTGTTCAGCAAATATTTCAACAGGATGCATTGAATTATTTCAAATCAACATGAAAAACGATGCCGAAGGTTGAGCAATATTGGAAGACTTGTGATGAAGATTATGTGTGTTGTGGCTACGTCTTTTCAGTGTTACATGAACTATAATAGAGGAAATCCTCTTAAGGCAGGGCCAGCATGTCAAACATTATCCTTGAAAATGTATGAGAAGCCTGAACGATTGACAGTAGATAAGGAATCCTAAAAGGGGTTTGAAAAATGTGTGCGTGATCTTATCAATACAAAACCCAAAATACCAAATATTGATTCAAGCAAATGATCTAATGGCAAATTTACAGATCCGGAAGTACACTATAGCAAATGTTGGACGAGTGTCTCCAGCAGTGAATTAATTCTACTCACTTATTAATGCCTACTTAAACCTATCGTTCGTTCGTACGTTCGTATCGTTTGTCATAGGTAAATTATTGTGGCTGTTTACACCTTTCTGAGTAATAAATCTCACAAAATTTCTTGGTTTGCCCCAAGTATCTTCTCGCAATCTGATTTGAAGAAGAATTAATAACAGTATTTCATTGCCATTTTATTATACTCAGCTGGAGTGGTGTAATACTATTCGTCTTTTATTTCAATTACCTTCATAAATAAATTATTCAAATATAGTCATAATTTCCCCCTTGGTAAAAGATGTCCATCTTTAAATTTTGTAACACCGTGTAAATATTCTAAACCAACCTTGATTAAAAAAATTCCGATCTAAACAATTTTTTAACATCACTTAATATTTAAACCTGACTTCATTTCCATTTAAATGACTTGAATTTGTTTAAAAGAGATATCAAAGTCAAGTGCATTAAAAATGAAAGTAAAACTTAATCACATTTTTTACCCTGTTAACAAAGCCATTTGAATAAAATCTTTATAAATGCCCTTACAAAGAATGCGACGAGCTAAGGTCACTAATGTCATGTAAGTGATAAATAAAGCAACAAGTAAGAAAGTGATCATAATAAAGCAGAAGAATGAGCCAATTTACAGGGTAATTAATGGTCAATTTACATGCTTATCAGGACGAATGTATGCATAATTTTTAAATGACTTTTAAAATTTATTACGCCTTTTTGCGTATCGAATCAATACGAGATGCGTATAAATTAGGCGCACATTTTTTCATTGTCATCATGTCAGAGTGGTGTTAAAGTGAACTCTCCCTTTTACCAACTAAATCACGCCGCGGTCGCCTTTCTTTCACCTTATCTTTTTACATACAATGTTCCTTATCTCAAAATTTCGCACATCCCTCTTAGGCGCTGCATAAACTCATATTTAATTTCAAGATCTTGAACTGATAGGTTAAGCTAATAGGTTTTTTTATGAAGCAGAACAACAACTGCAAAAGCCAAATAATTTTTTACGTGTTTTATGTATCCAATTACTCTTCGAAACTCTATCGCTTTTAGCACAAAAATGTAAATTACACGGAGACGCACTTTACATGTTTTGCTCACCCATTTGTAAGCTAAAGCAAACAGAGTGGGATAAGGTTACACATTCTGCACCTCTTTTCTTCCGTCGCATATTGAATTTCGCTCTAGTGGTCTTTTTTATTTTCTTTGGCGCAAATATCTAGATGGATGTGCTGTTAAGAGAATTTTGGCGATGAAACGTTAAACGTGCGAGACAACTTAAGAGTCTTTTCAAAAGTCAAATTATTCATTAAAGGGAAATTGTAGAATAAAAAGCTTTTAATCACGCCCTAAATTCTATCATTTCGATCATAGCCTGTAAGCCATTTCCTATTCAAAATACAGTTTGAGAAAATCCACCAACTGAAACATGTTTCTGGCCGGGTATCCAGATTTTCCACTTTTACAAGATTTGATCTTCAAGAAAGCAGTTGATTGAAATCAAAAGATGACACTCTTGGAAGGAGGAAGAATCGTAGCGCATAAACAATCCTTCCGTACTAACGCTTTGGGTTGAACGGGCGCACGTCAAAATTATATGTATCTAATATTGCCAACCAGATTGCAAACATCATGAAGCCAAACATAACAAGAATCTCCGTTTTATGAAAAAGTTGTGTGGCACCGATGAAATATGATCTGTGAAATTTCAACGAGGCTTAGAATACTTTGGCATCTATAAAGTCATATTTTTTGCATGAGTTTTTTTTATCAGATTACATTAATTTGTTGTACATGTTCACTTCCTTCCCCATTCATTACACTCGAGATGTCTCTCTGGAACAAAATTCAGCATGATTGAAACTAAAAGAGTTGTCTTTCCGTCATACGGCTCTCCAAAATAAACAAACTTCTCAGGACGGAAGGCACCGAGACTATCACCCTCCAAGTTTTTTAAAAAGTATTTGTGTCTTGTAAACTAGTAAATTTAATCCAGGAAGTCGGATTGAGAGAAGCTTGCTGAAATATTTAAAGTATTTTGCATCTCATCACTCATTGCATTTTCTTATAAAAACTAATTTTTGCTTTCCTGCTGCTTCTGCTGAAAGGGAATAGAGCTGAAAATCTTTTCACTGCTATTTTCATTTCTCCCTCTTGCTGCGTTCAACTGAAAAACTCATTTTGTTTTGCAGGTGTCAACAAACTTTTTTTTTGTCACCGGCAAAGTCCGAAAGTGATGAAATATAGAAACAAAACTGTTCACTTTATGTCCTATCATAGAAAGAGCATTGCCAAAAATGGCGAAACATTCAAATAAGGTTATAAGTATTATCTCAAAAAATAAATCTGAAAATTACAATGTGTTAAGCTAGATAATGATATGTTACATTGTTCAGTAGATGATGATAAAGATGTGGGGATTCTTGCCAAAAATAATTTTTTTTGCGTTGATAATATCTAATGTGGCAGCGGTGATGACCTAAAAGGTGCCAATTTATCAATCTTCATCATCTCCACCAACTGTCGAATAGCCTATTAATATGACAAAAGCTAAAGGTCTCATTGTCTATCATATTGCATTCATTGCTCTTCATCAATCCAAATGGTTCCTCTTTCACGGCAATAAAGACAAAACAAAACCAGCATGCCACTGACTCAAAGTGACTATTGAGCTGTAGCAAATTACCACGGCAGGCTATCCACCAATAATAAAAAATGTATACTAGATCGCATCAACTGATCTCGTCATCGTTTTATGATTATCATTATCATCATCAGCGATCTCCATCTGAGACAAATTATTTTGTCTAACGGCAACAGCTTCTTTACAAATCGCAAAGAGCAGCTTGTCAAGTTTTGAATGAAACTTTACACTGATTTTCAAATAGCTACAGTCGTCATTTTCGCGAGTAGAGGTAAGTTCATATCTAAAATCATTTGCCAAAATAGGAAGATCTCGATTAAAGGCTTCTGCTGTGAATGAATATCTTAAAACGCCGGCTTGTTCCATGTGCGCAGAATGATGAGTCATGAGTAGTGCCAAAAGGCTACCATTGTTTCTCTATACATTATTCGGATCTCTTTTCAATCTGTGTCAAGAGATGCTGCCAAAAATGACTTTTAAAGATGTGAACACTTTTAAGTAGTATCGGACGTAATGATGGGTAAATAAAATTTTACAGCGTTTACCTTAAGTACGTATGTCATTCATTAAGTGGGAAGGGGATAATTAACACATTAAGACTGGCCAAATCTTTTTGAATTTTTGTTTAAAACAAGTGCATACTTGCATAGCATTGAAATGTCGTACCTCTATAAGCCTTAGGGCGTCGTTCTTATGTACTTTAAACAAACTTAAAAGTTGTTCTCTTCGCTGGACCCCTTTTACTTCATTTGAATCTTGTAAAGATACGTAGGTTTTGCTGCCGAGTAGGGAAGGGGATAATTAACACATTAAGACTGGCCAAATCTTTTTCGAATTTTTGTTTAAAACGAGTGCATACTTGCATAGCATTAAAAATACGAACCTCTATAAGCCGTAGGGCCTTATGGAATTCCGATTTCTTATCATATTACTTATTCAAGTCGTTTTTATGTACTTAAAACAAACTTGAAGAAAAGTTGTTCTCTTCGCTGGACCCCTTTTACTTCATTTGAATTTTGTAAAGATACGTAGGTTTTGCTGCCGAGTTACATATAACATTTTCCTAGTGCTCAGACAGGTTATTTCTATTATTACATTGCGGCTTGTCTCATTTGAGCTGAACTCGTTTGACGGCTTCTTCCCACGTGCTGTTAATCTGCATAAATTGCTAAACAATATTAATTTATGTGTTCATGTTCTCACTAAATGCTATAGAAAACGGGAAAATGGCCATTAAATTTTTTCGTCAGAATGTTTAACTCGGCAACGCGGCAATTAGGTGCGTGTACTTAAAAACATCATAAAATGTTTACCCTACATGAGGCTAATAGTCCAATAACAGTATCCCTATGTAACTACTTAAACGACCCTGGGTTTAGTATCACACTCTTTCAAGTTGCTTGTAGTTTTTTTTCTAAAAGTTAGGAAAAAATTTCGAGGGAAGAATATTGCATATTGCAAGATTGCAATGCAGAGCATTTCTTTTAAGCACAATAAAAATGAAATATTTACCTAGTTATGCATTTTTTACCACTGTGAAACGTACTAAATCTCCTGGTCTGATCCTTGAGGGTGTATGCCATGAATACGTAATCATAATCCTTGTGCGCCTTCGAAATTAGTAAGGTATTTTTCAGTTTTTACCAAAACAAGCCTCAATTCTACTACGAAATAATGGCATAATGACATGGTAAATTTTGGTGGAAAATCGTAAAATGTGGAGAGCAATTTTGTCCTAATATGCAAGATACACCTTAAACAAAAGGAATGAATTGGACTTTACGACAGCTGCCGTTCATAATATCTTGTTTGAATTTGCATATGCGTGTTAGATGCTTTATTCCTTGTAAATAACCACACTTAAAAATTTCGTGGTTTATGGTGCATTATGCAAGTACATAATCTATACAAGAATATACCATTCTAATGCATTTTCATTGATTATTGACAAATGAGAATTGATGAGCAATCTCTCGAAAGCAGTTTTAAATGGTTTTAAATGCTATCAGCATTAGACAGAAAAAAAACTATTACTTCCTGCAATTTCTTCCGAAAACTTTACTAGACTGACGAAAAGTTAAGAAGTTATTTCTACAGCTCAACATTTTATGACTTTTCCAAACAAAGAGATGAGCTAGATATAAACATAAAGTACACAGTCCCCAGGCATTTGTTGTTGAGTATCATTCATTTTCGACATGTCCAATGAAAGTGACAGTGAAAACTTCCTTTCTGGACGAATCTGATCTGATTTCGTGGGGTGAAAACAAAAGGACCGTACTGTACTTTTATGAGTCTTCTGATCTGAATAGGTTTCAATAGAAAACACACAGTTTTGTCGGACTTCTTGAATAATATGACCTATGACTCATCACTATTGCCAAGACACGAAAGAAAAGGGAAAATTTAGGACAGGGAGCAGCAGGACATTAAATCTTCTCGCTTGTAACTCTTTTGGAAACATCATTTCACAGGTTGGAAAATATAATAATAACAAGATGGTCAATCGTAAGTTTATGATCAATACTACGAAGTGAAATGGAAATTACGTTTTGTATATTTTGGTGTACTATTAGTTTTAAGGAGTGTGGCAAAAAGACAGCTTTGTATGAAATCAATACAAAACAATGATTAATAGGTTTTACTTTCCTTAAGTTTCAAATTACATGAAATAATCAAAGCATTGTTAAAACCATTTTGCGTGATTCAATATCCAATAAACTAATCGTTTTTCATCCAGAGCAGTCAAAATTATAGATACAATCATTAATCTTTTAAGCGGTAGATACTAGCTTTCCACCAAACAGCAATGCCCACATAAAAAGATAATCACATCCTAAACAAACTCTGAGAAAACATAAACGAAGCTTATTTACTCTATATGGTTTATTTATGCGAAAATGTACGCAAGAATTAGCATAAACTAGATAGTCTGCACTCAAGCATTTTACACCGGTAATAAGTTGATTCTGATAGCATGCATTTTATGGTATGTTTGTCTGTTAAAAGGTGTAAACCGCTGATGTCTTCCTCCCTCAAAACTTATCAATTAACCTCAACTAGAAGTATACCAACAATAGCTATTAAACAAATGAGGGAGTCACCATGAAATATGCACGTTTCGCACGCTCGTACAAAGTCCCTTTTATTTTGCTGCATCGCATCTTGTTCAGATATTTTGGCCAAGTTCCACAGAGGCTTTTTTCTTTGCCACTTAGTGACATACAGTCCTCACTCATTATTATTACACACGCACTTACTCAGAAACACTTTCCTTTGCCTTGTGGCATATATGAATAGCCAAACGACTGAAAGTTACAGCTAATAAATTAGAATTAGCAAAATTGTAGAATTCTTTTCCGTCTAATGATAAAAACAACGTCGATTTTTTATTCTGTCAAGCTATATATATCTAGCAACGCATCTTATATCCCATCCCAAGAAAGCAAAACTTGGCTAGTTAAAATATAACCGACGAAAAATCCTAGTGAATTCTGCGTAGAGAAAATATTCCTCATCTGAATTTTTTTGAAGTGATAATAATACCGTCAGTACAAAGGATGTGGTGGTATCATTATTTCATTGGTTTTTTTGCAATTTCAAGTCTAACATCTCAATTTTATATTTTTCTTGACACCAAATCAGCAACTGCACACAAACGCGGTGTGAAAGGTGAACATTTTCATTGTTTTCAAAAAAAAGAGGAAAAATCTTTACTTTTTCTAGCAAAAAATGTATAAATATATTTGCTGACTAGAATTGACCTTTCCTTAGCCATCAGCATCATCATCACTGTTGAATCTTCAAAAACTTTTTATATACTGTTACTCATGCTTAAACATACTTATTCTTCGTGCTTCCGAGGGCAGTTTCCGTTGAACATCGTAGCCTTCATTCATTTCACTTCCCACCACATTAATTTCACTTGTTGTTCCTATTTACCTTGTCATTCTTACTTTTTAATGACCTCACAGACATTGCTTTATGTTCGCATACCTTAGCATACAATATAACGATTCCGAAATATCGGTCAGTTCAAACTTATAGTTTTCTTCTTTGCACAAATTGCGCACGAAATTAGAAAAATGTCTAATGGGACGTGCGCAAGTTCAATTTTTTCAACTAGGTAGAGCATATGCACATGGTTAAAAAAAATTGAATGTCTACTTGATTAGAAAATGCCAAGCCACCATACATTTATACATATAATACTTTTCCAATATGAGTTTCGGTTGGATTGTTCCGTTAGATTTTTTATGACTGCATACGTACAAAAGCTTAAGGTTGATATATAATGTAAGTATACCGCGTGATTACTGAGTATAGTTCTTTTATAAACGGTAATTGTCTTTCTCCCATGATAATAAGTATTTGATATCATGCAGATGGGATTTGCTCCTAAAGATAAGCATATAACTAGCTCAATTACTCATTGATTGATTACTGGGTACTTTTTGTTTCTACCCACTTGATTCCTACTTCAAGACCTCAGTAAAAGTGTACTTTTGACATTTTGCATGAGCTAAAAGAATTCAATGATATTATACATATTGGATTTTTAACCTCTGCTTAATCATTGTAAGTATAATCTCAGAAAAGTGTATACACTTNATTCAATGATATTATACATATTGGATTTTTAACCTCTGCTTAATCATTGTAAGTATAATCTCAGAAAAGTGTATACACTTTCATTCTTTTTAGATTCTCCAATCAAAAATCCAACTTCAACTAACAAAACTTAAGACTTAAGTCTCCTTGTTCACACAGGCTGACATGTTCCGATTCAATCTTCAATTTCCCTTTTATTTTTTTATGAATGAAATCCACTCAATCACTCAAAAAATATCAAAATGTGTCCACATTAATAACCAACGATGTGCGCATTTTGTGGTTCTTGCCATCACTTTTCTTTTGTTTCGATCAGAATCGGATCTTTTGAGGCGAGATAAAGGGGAGTGCAGATGATGAGATGACAGATGAAGTGACTTGATAGGTGCATGTCAAAATAACTTTTTAGGTTAGTAAACTATGATGTTGATAAAAAGTTACTGCGTGATTAATAAAACACGACAGGGAGATACAGTAAAAGTACACAGCAATCACCAAACCATGAAGAAAAAATACCGATATAGTCAATATAATAACT
>JAANSQ010001487.1:0-14971 GCA_036850885.1 Lepidocyrtinus dapeste
ACAGGGCTCATTTCTTGACTACTGTTCCTGGACAAGGATGATTGTTTTCCTTTCCTACTTGAAATGAAAATGTAAAGAATTGGAGGAAAACGCTTCAAATCTCATGCGAATATCATTTTATTCTGAGTGTACTTACTTTCCTGAGAATTTTCACCTGGGAATGAATAGTTTGGCTGATTGGTCAAAGTTTCCAAGTCTCACAGACTCTGCACTCGACTTGAATGATGAAAGCTCCCTTCCAACGTAGGAATTGAAGGGAAACAAGCTCCACGTCGACATTTTTCTTGATTTCTTCAAGTGAGTCAGGCAGTACCTGAGTAAGTACTCTGAGAGAAGGAGCATAAATGCGTGACAGCGGTAATACTGGACAACCCCAGAAACGAACCTTTACAGCTCGTTTGCATTACAAATAGTCTGATTGACAGTTGAAAGCTTTTGTCTGTCGCGGGAGACACTTTTCTCGGTTATCTGCTGAGAGAGTCTAGTCCAAGTCATCATAGAACCATTCCGTCGCATTCAAATTGTCAAGAGCAGTCTCTTGGAAAATGCAAATACTTTGAAATGCTGAATGTAGACTCTCATCTTTTGAATATTGCAACATTGTAGTTGCAAGTGGATCTCCAACTTGCATATTTCACATCCACCACGTCCATGGTATAACTTTTCTGCATAACATTGAACGAGATTGCCCTCTCAGTCTGTTGCTCTATTCTCACTCCACTTTTAACGGACTTGGGGCTCCAACTGGGCAAGCTTTTGCTTGTCTCTTCTCTTCTTCTTGAAGAGGGTTTACAATTTTGAGATGATTCGTCGTTGTTGGCGAGTTGGTTTTGGTCTCATCATCATCCATAATCCATTTGCGCATCTCGCTACCGAAATAAACATTCTATTACGTGCACTATGCAAATGCTAGTGATTGCCAAAAAAAAATCTTATTTTTTATTTGAATTGGCAATAATGCCAGTGCATGAGATATGACATGATGGCTTCCTGTAAAACAGCTCCCTTGTTGACATGGCCTGTCAGGGCAAACAAGCGACTATGCGATTCGGAGGAAGCCAAGCAGTCAGTTATTCGCTTCTTCCAAAGGAAATCATAATTGCAAACGGCGATTTATGACGATTTGCAAGTTGGAAAGTGCCAATGTTTGCAAAGCTTACTGGTGATCTTCTAATCATCATCCTTTAGTCAAGGTGGCGTTGGGGTGACGTGAGATGAGTAGTTGGGATATGACTCAGGCAATCAAGTTGCGTGTGAGTAGGGTTTATGGGCAGTAATATTAATCGGATAGTGATCATCGTCATCTTTCCTCTCGCGTCGTATCATAAGTAGCACCAACCTACTCACTTCATAAGACTCAGACTTTGCTGCTGCTTTGGGCTTGGCATTCGCCTCAACCTCAAGTTTGAGCTGAGCCGAGTAGGGTTTAGGTGACGTTATCTTTATTGTTATGCTGGGCTCAAGCCAAGTCAACACGAGAGACCCATGTCCTCACACAACACTCTCATCTCATCACTTCCAAACCAAAGCTCACTCACTCAGTTCAGTTCAGTTACGAGATAATTTGAAAGCGCGTTGCGTTCCCTCCCATCGCATCTCGCCTTCCGTTTCCTTATTGACCAGTGAGTGAGCGGAGCGGAGAAGGACAAGAAGAAGAAGAGGAATCACATTGAAAGATATTTGCACATTTCTTTGGCAACGACCACCTCCTCCCCCTTGGTCTCGTGTGCCAAGAGCGGAAGAGCCGAGTTAGCCCCAGTCTCAGTCCTAACGATACGACGCATAAGCCTGGCAGATCTCACTCAGGTATAATCCGTTTCTAAGTTGGATCCATTCGCCTGCTCGAGTTCATGTTGGTGATCCGTTGGTCGTGCCTAGTCATTTCATTAGCCACTTTCGTCAACTTTACTCAAAATTATTCTCTGAGACAGGGAGTTGTGATATTTGCACGGAGATAATTGTGCAATATCTCAGCTCTTGATCGTCACGGCCTGTCGTCTTTTCGTCTTGACCGTCGTCAACATCCGAAACATCTATTGTGATAAAATTGCGAAACATTGAATCTGCTCTTCTCGGTGGATTTCCAAACGCTCTCTCTCTCTTTCTCTGTCTCTCGTTCTAATCTCTGCTTGATCATTCAAAAATTCCAGGAGCGAATTCGACACGTTTACAATGAAATTATTCATGAGCAGCGTATTTACGTGTGTATGGATGTGTTGTGATGCGCTGCGCTGTGAGCCGAGGCCGAGGCCGAGGCAATGATTGTGAGAAGGGAAGCTCATTTTGGCAAAGTTGATAGATAGATAGATAACTCGTAAAACGTTGCATAATGGATACAGGATGCGATGCAGCAGATAGTGAGATGGAGAGTGTAAAGCAAACATAAAAATTTATTGCCGTATTGAAATTGAGATTGGTGTAGTGAGCTCAGCTCTCATCGTTCGATAAATGTGCAAGTGGTGTGTGGTGTCTTGTGCGTTGCGTGTGGGATGATGACAACATTTCCCCCGATGATCCCATGCATTATCACAGCTCAGTCTTCAAGATCGATTGAAATATTGGGAAACGAAGCGAGCAGCGTGCAACAACAGCAGCGAAATGAATAGTTTGGGTGAAGATATTTATGATTAGCACGGGATGGAATGAGTAATCAAACTCCGTGTCCTCCGAGTAGCACACCTACCTCAGCGCTTACGTTTCTCTCTTTGGCTTGGTTCGATCGGATGAGGAGCTGAGAGAGGACATGGACATACTACTTGTTTCCTTTTCCTTCTGATCACTGGAAGAACGAAGCATTTTCCTCAAATTCAGTGGAACACTGTGAGACGCAAAACGAGCTACAAGTAACTAATGGAAACATATGACTCGCAGTTCAGTTTCCCCCTGAACCTAATCTCAGTTTGTTCCTTTGACGCTGGTGGAGTAGACTGGCTTGATAGGACAAGTTAGGAGTTCAGTTGAGGTGCGTTCTGCATATCACCTGAGCTGGCAGGCACAAGTGTGCTGGACTGTGTCTTGTTTGTCCTCATTCGTAATCCTCTAGACTCGTCATTATTATTCTAATTTTCAAGACTTGGGAGAAGTTAACTCTGCTAAATTATTCGTTTTCGCTAGAGTCTAAACTCTCATTCATATTCATAAGTTGTGGCGTGGCGTGGTGTGGTGTGGTATGGCGGGGTTCGCTCTCCTATTCCCTAGTCAAAGTCACTCTCTAGTTTCCCCTGAATCATCACAATTTTTAGATTTTGGTTGCTAGTGCAGGCAGTGTGTTGCCATTTTCTAAAGACTCGAGTGTGCTGCATCTTTGATGATCGTTCCCTCCCAGCAAACTGCCTAGTGGAAACGTACCCAAAATAGACAGACTTGGTAGTTTGGTTTCGTCAGCCTCGAGCCATATCATAGGCTCATCATCATTAGTACCTACAATCATTGTGCTTTGCCTGTGCCTGTGCCCCTTCTTTGGCGCACAATTACACACTTACAATTAGTGACACAGTTGTTAATCAGTCTTGATGGGCTTACTCAAGCTGCAAGTTGAAGCGAAGCCATTTCATTTAGTTCCTAATTTACAACGTTTTGTTGTCTCTGATATGGGGTGACTCGAGATTTCGTAACTGCCCTTGCCCGTCTTTCCATTATTTTCCTAATAATGGTTCATAAAGCAGTATCTAGTTGCTGTTACTTGTCACATTTTGCCCCGACATTGAATGGCGCAGCAAAGTGCATGGTGATCGAAGTACAATGCAATCACTACTGTCAGAGAATTAGATGAATTAGAGGAACAGTGTGAGACGGTGTAAGCGTGCTTTGAGTTTTGGTGTCCGGTGCACATGCAGCCCAACTGAAAGCTTTAAGTTGAAGAGTAGACTAATTGTAAGAAGAAGAAGAAGAAGAAGAAGAGAGGAAGGATGAATACACTCACTTCGCTCTCGTGTGGCAACGTGCTCAACTTTCGCTCCAAGAGCAGACGCCTCGGCGGCTCTCGGCTCAAAAGTGCGTACTACGAAATTCTCCCCTCCTAGTTGCCACTTACTTGATAATTATGATTTTAGATTCGGCTCATCGACTAATATAAAGTATCATTGCAGAACAAAGTTAAAAATCTAGGCGAATTTATTGCCTAGTGGAAATAATTTATCTTTTACATTTTGGCTGGATAACAGCTCAGGGTATTCATTCAATTTATATTCTTTTCTTTGTGGACAGATGCGGGAATGAGCCTGGGGGAAGACGAGGAGGCTACCAAGAGAAACAGCAGCAGTCAGAGCAGCAGCAGCAGTAGCAGTGTCGGTGGAGGTCCCATCACCAAATTTTCGGCTGAAGTTCCCTCCGGAATGATGATGCAGCAGTCAGCCAGCTCCCCGAGTCATATGAATCCCGGTGGTAGTTCGGTGGGGGATGGCACGATGAGCTCCCTCACTCCTGGGACGAGTCAGCAGCAGCAACAGACACAGCAATCTTCGCAGCTTGCCTCGTCCGTGTTCCAGCAGCGACCGAACTTGTTGTCGAACCCTCAGTGCGGGGTTCGGTTCAGTGGACACACACTGGACAAGGCGACCAAGGCTAAGGTCACATTAGAGAATTACTACAGCAACCTGATAGCCCAACATCTTGAACGTCAACAGCGTCTAGCAAGACTGGAGGAAAGTCTCAAGGGGCTCTCGGAGGAACAGAAGGAGCAGAAACGCAACCAGCATAACCAACGTGAGACCGAATTCCTCCGGTTGAAACGCGCCCGGCTTGGAGTGGAGGACTTTGAGGCGTTGAAGGTTATCGGCAAGGGTGCGTTTGGAGAGGTGAGGCTGGTCCAGAAGAAAGATACCGGTCATGTGTACGCCATGAAGATTCTCAGGAAAGCTGACATGCTGGAAAAGGAGCAGGTGGCACACGTGCGTGCCGAGAGGGACATACTGGTAGAGGCGGATCACCAGTGGGTGGTTAAGATGTACTATAGTTTCCAGGACCCGGTAAATCTCTACCTTATCATGGAGTTCCTCCCTGGAGGAGATATGATGACACTCCTCATGAAAAAGGACACGTTGTCGGAAGAGTGCACGCAGTTTTATATCGCAGAGACTGCGCTAGCTATCCATTCCATTCACAGACTCGGCTTCATCCACAGAGACATCAAGCCAGATAACTTGTTGCTGGACGCGAGGGGTCACATCAAGCTGAGCGACTTTGGCCTCTGCACCGGACTCAAAAAGAGTCACCGGACCGAGTTTTATAAAGACTTGAGCAAGGCCAAGCCTTCAGACTTTGCCGGCAACTGGAGTCCCCTCGACTCGAAACGCAGAGCAGAGAGCTGGAAGAAAAACCGGAGAGCTCTGGCCTACTCCACTGTGGGCACGCCCGACTACATCGCGCCCGAAGTATTTCTCCAGACGGGCTATGGCTCTGCGTGTGACTGGTGGAGTCTCGGCGTGATCATGTACGAAATGCTGATAGGCTTCCCGCCCTTCTGCAGTGAAAACCCGAAGGAGACTTACAGAAAGGTCATGACCTGGAGGGACACTCTCACGTTCCCCCCTGAAGTGCCCATATCAGAGGAAGCGAGAAATGCTATCCATCGGTACTCCCCTATCCCTTTTTTGTCCATCTTGTTCACCACATTCGACTCGCAGCTTTTAAATCATCTCATTATAATTATTCGATTAAACTTCAAGTAAGTTTGACTAACTAACTGTCTTGTACTGAATCTGTTCCAGTTTCTGCTGTGAAGCGGACCGACGCCTAGGGAGTCAGCAGGGTATCGACGACTTGAAAGGACTCTCCTTCTTCAAGGGAGTTGATTGGGAACATATTCGTGAGCGGCCCGCTGCCATTCCAGTCACCGTCAAAAGTATCGATGACACCTCCAACTTTGACGAATTCCCTGATGTTGACCTCAGAATCCGTAAGCACGCGCCTTAGACTAGCCCATATCTCTATTTCTGTGTACAACTATGCAACTATCTCTCATCAACTTTCTCTCGTGTTGCATTTTTCTTTCCAGCAGCTCCCGGCAAGGAGCTCAAGGAGGGAGAAGGTGCTTACAACGACTGGGTCTTTATCAACTACACATTCAAGCGGTTCGAGGGACTCACACAGCGCGGAGCCCTTCCAAAGAGCAAGTAGTCGAGAAGAAGAGGAACAAGAGAGTGTAGGCGGACTCTTCAACAGCGCCAACACCTCCAATTTACCATTACCTACTAAGCCTCCCCAAACTACGGATGTCTCACGCGTTTCGCATCTTAAGTACATCCAGCATCCCCCCCCCCAAACAAGCCATATACTACACTACTTCGAGCGAATCTGAGTTTTGTCTTGGAAGGACAAACTTTTTTAAAGCATACACTACTAGAATTACATTACAAGTATCTACTCTATAAGTATTTAGCTATCTGTATGTCTCCTCCGACTATTTTTCTCCTCAGGAGGGATTTCAACCAGTTTTCACTATTTAAATATCGGCAGTCTCCACACAGTGATCCCAATCCCACCCTACAGGCTTTGCTCTGACTGCGTCAAGAAGTGGTTTCCAGTTGGAGCACGGAGCAGAGTCAGAGTCTCTCGCAAACCTGACCCACTCTGCTGTCCTGACAAATTCCATCACAAGTTAGTATACACCCACCACCAGTATGACTACTCCAGAACACAACTCTAAAAAAACTGTGACTGCGGAAATGACACAGGTGAACAGGTGAATAGCTGGTGTCCACAAAACTGAAACATAACTTAAGAGTAATTTGGGTGTCGTAATGTAATGCCACGAAATAAAGAAACATGTAACCTCAAAAAACGTGTGCTTTGAATCAAACTCACTTTATTTTCTTGACTCGACCATCTCATCTCATCTCATGGTATGGTGCCCTTGATACATTTGACTTAGAATTAGGAAACACTTGAGAATGTGTGGGTGGACACACATGCTGCACGGAAAACAAGAACATGCAAAATCCATTCATGTATACAACAAGACAACGACGCGACAACAATCATACACTAATCATAATCAGTACATTACAACAACAAACGAAAATCATACTCAGACTCATACTTCATAATTTTAATTAGCGATGATAACTCATATAATCATTGAAATTGTTACTAAGGTAATAGAATATAGCATTGACGTTGCTAAGGTTTGGCTTAATCTAGATCTAGACACCACTAGAAAATGACAATGTAAACAAAAGTGGTTAATCAATAAATTAGTAATTAGTAATCCGTTGGAGTGGTCGTTGCTCACGACTTGGTCACTAGAGACAGACTACTAGGTGCACAAACAAAGTCGCGGGAACTAAAGAGCTATACGGAGATTACGGGATAAGACTCGCTACTAAGTTGCTATGGTAATAATTAGTATTATTTGTTTCTCGAGTATTATCTTTGGTTAGCGCTGACTGGGTGATAGGTTCGAGTACAGGTAGCAGCAGCGCCAGTCAAAGAGTGTGGAGTCCGAGTCTGAATGTGCAGCAGTGCAGCCCTAAGCCTAAGCTACAATTCTCTTAGTGGTTATTATGTTATAACATGATTTCATAAGATTCTCTGGAGATTTCGTAATTAGTAGAATATTTTCTTTCTAAGCGGAAATAGACGTTTCTGTATCTGTGTTAGCGATAGCAACTGAGTTTTCCCCAGAGATTAAATAGTTTATAATTTTAATAGTTTAGGAGCAGTCCATCTTATCTTCGTTTCTGTTTCCAGAGGAGAGGTACTCTTTCTTTCTTATCTTTCTTATCATTCTGACTTCTTTCCGTGACAGCCGACAGCCGACTCAAGCCATTCCCACCAACGAGTATATAGCAAACCCTTGTCGTTCCCTAAAACCTACTACTGACGCAGACGCATCGTTTGAAATCTTGAAGCTTTGACAAATCTTAAATTTTAGATTACTTTTTAGTGCGCCTATTTTGGGGAGAGGTAATTCCGGAGCAACAGGAACGCAGCGTTTGGAACCTATAAACATCTATCAGGTATCTACTAGGGCTATGGCTGGAGATTCAAGTTTTCGAACTAGCTACAGACTTGAACGAGAAGTGTTGAATTTGAATATTTTCGATTAAAAATTGATTTAACAGAATAATTGTAATTATCTTCTTAGTTTTTTGCTTAGTTACGTTTCTTTGTTTGATGATGACTGACGTGTGGCTTAAATTGGTGGTGGTCTGTGGTACAAAAATTGAAACATTTCTTCTTCAGATTGTAGTAACTCTAATTCGATATAGTTTGAAGTGTTCGTTTTGTTTGGCGTGCTGGAGGTGGATGGCAAGTGGGACTGCACGAGCGTCGGAGCGGGCCTCTAGGCAACTGCTGGTCGCAGTTTCCCAGAGTGCTTGACATCAAAAGAGATTCTTGAAATGGTTGAATGGGGTCGAGTTGAGGGGAGAAAAGAGGGGAGCATGGCTACTTATCCTCTACTACAGTAAACATGTTTTGTTTTGGTTTGGTGTGTGTTGAACAACTGCGTGGCCCAGGCTGAGAAGTGAAGGTCGGTCAATTTATGGCGCTGAACAGGAGAGGAGAGAAGAAGTAGTCGTGTAGAGAAGGGAAGGGAGACTAAGTAATTGGAGCAGTTGGCTACGACTAGACTGTATGCATGGTCAAACAAGTTGGCTTCTCCGCTACACTACCGACTTGAAACTGTGGTGACGGTGACTCTACGAAAAGATGAAGTGGAGGAGTTTAGCCCAGTTGGACATGACGATCTGGGTGAGTGGCTGGCTTAGTCATCTGTGGGGGGGTCCATTCGAGCGATGATGGCTTTGGCGAAAGCTGCTGCAAGGAGGGCAGCGTGTGGCTGCCAGTCCTTCCTTCTTGTCCCGTCCTTGTAGTCCGCTATGCCCCGGATTACCACAAAGGCATCTCTACGGTTTCCAATGATGCTCTCGAGCACTGAGTCGTAGTCCGAGTCATACGCCAGGATCCCTAGTCTCGCAGCCAGCTCTTGTCTAATGTGATCATCCCTAGCCACCATCCGCCCACTGGCGACTGGCCCCAGATGTACGCGAGACTCCATCCTGCCACCTGCCCCATTCACTGAGGGTGATGGTGCGGCGGGGTGCGCCACCTCGATTACATCTTTCTCCCCTATGGCCATGTACAGCTTGTCGGAAGTGGCAGGTGGTCGGGCAAAGTCTGCCGCATCTGCGTCACTCAGTATCTGCATACCCTCCTCGGCAGCCTGGGCCCACTCCTCTTCGCCCTCTTGCTGCAGCTGCAGCGCAATGTCCTGCAAAATCAGAGAAGATGGTATCCAGCCCCTAGTCTCGAATTCAATCCCACCCGTGTCCTTCTCGACGGCCTTGTCGCAGTAGAGGTAGACAAACTTCTGGGAATCAGTCGGCGCTGACACCACGACGTCGCCAAGGCGAACGTGCTTCCCGTAGTCCGTGAAATGGGGCACACCTCCTCCCACACCAATGAGAAAGACGTAGTCCACCTTCTGGAATGTACCCAAAAGTCTGGTGGTAGTGTTTCCCGCCGCGATCATCTGCTCCCTTGTGTGACCCACCGAAGGAAGCTTAGTGGACACGACACGATGTGAGCCCACATTTCCCAGAGTGTAAACGTTCGACTCGCCCACCGTCGTGTACCTCACAAAAGTCTCCTGGTTCTCGATCATGGCGTCCACCGCCAGCTTCTCGCAGTAGTGCGCCGTAATGATTGCTATCGAGGGCTGCTTCGCCTTCATTATCTTGGGCATTTGCTTCACAATCTTCACTGCAGTTTCGTTCTGTACCACTCGAGTGAAAGATGTATTCCCCTTGTCCAGGCTCTTCACGAGACCCTTTGCCTGAAGGTTGGTCACGTGGTGGCGTACCTCCTCCTCCGAACTACATGTTTGTCTGCACAAAACAAAAAAAACGTTAGTCACCTTCCAAAACCTTGATACAATCAGCATAGCAGTTCGTCCAGAAGTAGAACTCACTTGGCAATCTCATGAAGGGTCAATGGATTCGGATACGATGACTCGATCATTTCCAGCAACTTGGTCTCCGTCACCTCCATTCTCTCGCCATGCAGCCCTGGCTCCGTCGACACTGCAATTGAAGCAAGAAGAGCATTTGTTAGCAAATTTTTGGATGTGTCGAAGGCAGGTTGAGCCAACCGTGCTCCCCACTCCCCACAGCATGCAAAATACAATAAAATAGAAAAGAACAGAAAAGCGTCGAGAAAACAAGTTATGTTCTAAGAGAGTACGGCAGCGAGAGCGGCATTCCCAGTGAAGGTGTAGTATGGTCAGAGGGAAGGCTTCAAATTTCCAAACAAAGCAAGATCAACAACTTGAGTCCGATTGCTGAGCGGACTCAAAACTCAAGTACTTATTGTATTAGTCTGTCAAAACTCCATTCCATCCACTTGTATTATTATTTCTATCTTGGAGATGGGGTCAGGGTCGTGGGTGGTGGTTTGCTTTGGTTACACTGCAGTACTGCACACTAGTTCTGGTAGTAGTGCACTGAATTAGATAATGTGGAGTGGAGTGGCGTGTGGAAGTGGCGCCTTACTCTAACTGGCCTACTGACGCTCTACTTGTTTTGTTACTCGCTCTTCTCACAACACGAATCAAACGAAGCACTCAATTAATCCCACCCAATCAATCCAATCCAATTCAAGTCAACTCAATAACAAGCAAAGATCTCTTGATGGACTACACCTTTGTCGATTTTGAACTTGGGGGTAGCATCGCTGCTGGGAGCGTTTGAGCCTAGGGTCCTCCCCCTCCCTGGCTTTCGGAGCAATCTGTCTAACTCAATTAGGATCGCAGCTCCGTTCGCTAATTGATAGATTGAGGTGGCATTCACATGACTCATGACTCATGACATGACACGATTGCATTCAAATAGAAAACGAGAAACTGAACCTACTCAGGCAGCTCTCAGGTCTAGATAAGAGTTGATAAGATAAGAGTTGCTGGGGACTTACTAGGTCTCTCTGGAGGTCGGTCCGTCTCTTCCAACTGCCTCAGCTCGATCTCAATCTTGCGCATGCCCACATACCGCACCTGCATCAGTTTGAGAACCTTTGTGATGAAGCCAACATAGTCCCTGGGGAACTCCAAGGGGGAGACGAGCTCCTTGAAGAATTCCTGCGAGTATTTGGCCCTCTCCCTGTTGGGAAAGTCCTCCTTGAACCAGAACCGCAGCTGGCGACTCTCCAGTGTGTGTTTCTGCGTCGTTGCGTTCACCAGGAACACTTTGAACTCCAGGGAGAGCTGGTATGGGCTGTTGTCGGTCGCACTATTCCCGAGTTGTTTGTTGATGATGATGCCAGTGTGCGCACCTCCCGCCACGTGAATCTCCCGGTTACCACTAGACGCGTCGCTTAACTCCACACGGCGACGCTCTACGCAAATTGTTGTGGACTTGTCCGTCTTTGCCTTGGGCGTCATAACAATTTGCTCCTCTGCCAATTCAAAACCAAAAAAAACAGAAACAGTTTTAATAATCAGTGGCTGGATGATTGCATGACATCTTGATCCTTGCTTCTTAACTGACCCATTGTGTTGGCAGGCATTCCGCCCCCAGTCCTGCTTCTCAGTGAATGCAATCAAAAAGTGAGGAATCGAGGCACGCCAGCCCTCACTAACAACCCTCCGTCTCTTCTGAAAGGGAAAAATAGTCACAAGTTGAAGCATTTATAACTTTGGATTCTATCTGCAGTTAAGTCTTCTCTAATGATTCCATTGTTGATGTTGTTATGAATTTTAGTAAGTTTGGTCTTCTGAAAATCACTTTGGGCGGGGTACTCTGAGAAATATTCACTTGAGAGACCTAAGTAGTTGCATAATTGCATTATCTATTCTATGTGCAGTTGATTATGGGCTGAAAACCATAAATATCCCAACAGCCGTAACGTTCTTTACCCTCTAGACTCTTTTAAACCGTTCACCGTTTTGTCAGTTACTAACATAACATGTTCATTTTATTTATCTGAAAGCGATTGAAAATCCGGTTTGGTTGTTGCTTTTTATGAATGGCGTGCGATCGACGAATGATTCTCTTCTGGTTTAAGCTATGTATGCATCTCACTTTTTTTCAACGGGAAAGAGAGAATTTCGGCCTTGCCAGCTTTGAATGAAATTAACGTGTAAATTTTTCCAGTTGAACCATATTGTTTTGCTTTTTAAAGCGCAACATGTCTCGAAATAACTGCCGAAAGCGAAAACTGAACTAAAACCGGACGGAAACCTTGGATGCATACTAGCCTTTAGAAAGCAACGTTGGTAATTAATGGTAATTTATGATGATGGTTGGGCTATCTGGCTATCCACTACCCAGGTTCCCTGAACAACTGCCGCATAAATAAGCAAAGAAGGAGGACAAGAGCCCCAAACGAAACGTGAAGACATCTGTCGTGTAGTGAGTGGTAGTGGTGGTCAATGGGAAGCTGACATGACGAGATGAAGTGGAGCAGAGCGAGAGGGAATTGGAGAGAGCGCTCGGTCGGTGCTGCTGCTCCCTCTCTGGCAGACCTGCTTCTGCTTGCTCGCATCATCGTGTGGCAGATGACTCATCACAAGTCTGCATCATCAATATCAGCCTTCCCTCCATCCACGCATCCTCTCATCACATCGTTAATCCTCATTAGCTGAATCGACTCCTCTCCACTCTTCAATTTTCAATGTGGAGCAAACAGTAAACACATAAAATTGGAACGTGTAAGCTGCATAAGCTAAGTGCTGGACAAGTCTGGAAATTCTCCAATATAATTCAGTCCAATCAAAACCAATCATAATAAATAAGGACACAATGCTAGAACATGATCATTACTAGCTACTTCAAAGTCTTCGTTCTACCCCGAAAAATAAGGCAAATAAATGAGCGGTCAGCTAAATATGTAGGAGTTCAACTCAGCATTTTTTTTTGTCACTGGTAAATACGTCAGCCACCTAGAATCCCACAATCGTTTGCGTCTAATTTTACGTAATCAAGGGTGCAATTACGGGGCAAGATGAATGGTTACTGGTTACAAGAGAGCGTGAACACTACTCCAACTACGAGTGAGTTTACGACTTGTTGGCTTTGTAATGACGCTATCAAGTGGATTGTTGCCATCATCAGGTCTTGACTCACCTCGGAGTCTTTTTCATTGCTCATTGTTCGCGATCTCGCATTTTCATTTGCATTTGACTCGATTCATTGATGTGATGATATGATATGTTACATCATCGCAAACTCTGTCACTTAAAGACACACACCAATGCCTTCTAGCCAAGGCAAGCTACATTTCTTGGATTAATTAATCGTGAGTCATCGCGAGATGTGTCATGACATGACTGACTATGAGTTGAGCCTCTTCTGTCCTCATTCAACCTTTCACCCTCCACTCCCTAAGTACACTTCAACGTTCAACCTCATCACTTCCGAGAACAAACTACAGTGACGTGTTCCGTCGTCTCTCAGAGATAAGATGAGTAACAACTTGCAATAATGCATTCGAGCGGAAGGAAATGAAAGGAGATGCACGAATGCTTGAATTCGAAAAGATCAGTAATGATTTGCAGAGTTGAGAAACATGAGAAACATATGAAATGGAACGGAAACATTTCATCCCTCTCGTCGAATGACTTACTTAAGAAACGGAACCATTCGCATTCCTATATTGGAACGTAGGATAACTACTAAAAATAAGTCCGTCACGTGGAAAGTAAAAGTGTGGTGGATGCCCAATTAATACCCTCTTCAGCTTTCGGTGCTACCTCATCTCTCAGAGTATAACAGTGTGTCTCATCTTACCTGAAGTTTTGTGGAAGGAATAATCGCAGAACACTGATGCCAATCGCTGAAGGATGAATGACGCAAGCCACGGTGTGGATGGTTTTCCAAGTTGTGAGCAGTAGGAGTGAACTAAAGAGGATTTCACTAGGCTTCACGTGTTATTTCATAAAGTCCTGACTCCTGACCGGGTCCTAGGTCAATCAGTCCGTAATAGTCTCGTGGTCTATCAAATTAAATTGACAAGTGTAACGGGTGATTGGAAGTCAGGGTACAGCCATAGCAGCCAAAGAGAACTGTAATTCCACTAATCCTGGAGAAGTAAGTGAGTCACGAGAAACGAGCAGAAGAGTACACTCACAGAAACTACGTTACGCTTTGACCACGTTCTCCTCTATTCGGTAAATAAATAACTGGTGATAGAGTTCGGTGGAGTAGGCCACAAGGCTAAAGAAAGCCTCGTGAAGATTTTCACTCTTGATTTTCAAATCGAGAAGAAATGTCAAGAAGAGCCAAGACAAGACTTTACGGAATCAAAATAGTTGAGGTTGAGATGAGACTAGAGGAGAAACGAAGCAGAAGCAAGCCAAATCAAGGAGTTGGGTTGTGCTCGCAGAACGACTCGAACAACTCCACACGAATGAAAGAGAGAGGCATTCACAATCTTCAGTTGCCTGATCTGATCCGATATTATCGGTTATCTTCCTTTTCCTAGCTGTTGTGCAAATGGTAATGTTGTTGTCCTGTCCCTCCGTTACTGATATTATTGTTATTATCGGATACAATACAAACTACAACTAGCAAGCTTGGATGGTTGAGGAGAACTAAAGTGAGTATTTAGTGGCTCTGTTACTCCTGTTCTGAGCACGAGCGAGTGAGAGAATGGAGAGCAGTAGAGTAGAGCAGTATTCTCTTGAAATGAAGAGAGAATGAGAGAAATCTCCTATTTCCTAATGTCCTTCTCGTATATCGCCTCCTGCCCTACTCTACTACTACAACAACCCCTTATTTAATCATAATAGTGTTCAGCATTCACTCAAGCTCACTATCAGCACCAGTAGTAAAAAAATCAAAAGAGTTCTGCTGCGTTTTGAATGAGAGCCGAATCGAGAGAGCAGAGACTGAGTAGTGCAAGTAACACTTTTCCTTTCCCATTCTACCAGTATGCATGCTATTGCTATTTGAATGAATGAATTCATGTACAGTTCATCTTTATTAAAATCTCCGTAAAATGTGTATTTATATGTACGGATGTGGCAAATAAAAAG
>JAANSQ010001488.1:0-14971 GCA_036850885.1 Lepidocyrtinus dapeste
TCGCAACCAAACACGAATTCCGGGACAGGGACAGTCTCTGCTAAAGGTCAACCTACGCCTTCAAATTGCGCTGAAATGAACAAACGGCCTCAGAGTAGGGCCCATGCAGCCAGTCCAATGCAGATGCCGCAGTCCCCTACTTTTTCGCGTGGCCAACCTGTACCTCAAGTCATGCCTCCGAGTTATGCCTCTGCACGTTTGCCAGGCTCGTCTAACACGCAAGTGATTTTACCCGGTATTAGATTTCAACAAGAACAACGACATCCGTCAGGCGTTACGCCCACAGGGAACAACAGTCATCAAGCTTTATCAAGGGCGCCGACATCTGCTCTAGTCAGACAAAACTTTGGAGCATCCGGGAGCTTTTTGACTGGACCTATGCCTGGTCTAAAACGTCGTACTTATGCCAGGGCTGTACGAGGTACATTGTTTCCGCCTACACCAGGCAGGCTAGTCTGCTCGCGTTGTGGACTCATCTTCTTCTCCAGACAAAACCTACAAGAGCATCTTCTCGACGGGCTGTGCTGCTAAAAACTTATTCCATGCTAGCTCAGAACGTGTAGAAAACAAAGCGTATGACGCTGTATAAATGTTGAAAACTTTTTATTCCTTAAGACAAGTTCCTAAATACCATTAAAATTAATAGAAATTAAGTAAAAATGTGCGACATGGCAAAAAAACAATGTTGTAACTAGATTAGGTGATGAAAAGTTGTTAAAGTTAATATCTGTAATTTGTTCACAAAGTGTTATATCGCGAACTGCACTTGTAAATGTAATTAATGAGAATTAATTTGTACGGGAAAAATGATGTACTAAATGAATTGTTACAATGTTTTGTTGCTAACGATGATTAGGATTACTTTGATTCATATCCACGAATTCTTCAAATGTTTTGAGATTCCATTGTTTTCTTCCCAGTCTCATTGATTGACTAGCACGAGGGCAAAATCATTTCTGATTTAAATGGAGCATGAGCATTCGCTTGAGATTGAAAAAGATCAACTGAAGAAATATCTGGGGTAGACCAAATCTAGATTGAACTGATGGATTGAGTTTACTCTTGTCTTCTTGTCATTTGTGAATTTTAGTTTTCTTTGGAGACCTAAAATGGCCATGAAAAATGAAAATGTTTGCAATCTTCCAATTTACAAGTATTTAATGTCAATTCCCCCACAATTTCCATTCAAATTCAGTTCATATTGCGATCACATCCTCCTCTGGGCACTCACCTGTAATAAATGCCTCGAGGTAATGATCAGACCACAACAGATATCATTCTACTTTTGGTGACTTAAGGGGATGAGCGAAAAATTAAGTTTTTGTTAAACCTCGACGTCGTAGAGACTCAAAAACTTTGTCGTGGAATCTATATGTGGAGCATTATTTTACTCGATTAAGGGGATGGCACAGAGAATTTGGTCTTTGTTAAACTTTGACGTCCCCAGGAACCCCAAAAAGCGGGTTTCTCCGGCATGGAGGCTTTTCAAAAAAAATCTAATCATGTAGCATTATTCTACTCGATTAAACGAGTATTTTGATGCATTATTCTTGACAACTGAGAAAGGTTAGCGTTAGTTGTGTTGTAACCGAAAACAATTTGTATTTTAATACGTGCAAATGAAAAATGGTTTTAAAAAATTGCTTCTTTTATCATAGAACCATGATTGAAGTGTCAGAATACCCGTTTAATTAAGTTGATAATGCTCCGGAATTAGATTTTTTGAAAAGGCCTTTATTTTGTTAAGTTACAACCAGAAACAATCAATTTGCGTTTAACTCAATTTGCATCAGTCACAAAGTGCATTTAACTCAATTTGCATTTAACTCCATGCAAATGAAAAATGGTTATAAAATTCCTATTTTATCATAAGACGAAATTCTCGTTTAATCGATTAAAATCATGTTTATTGACTACATTTCGAGAAAAGCTTGATATCAGTTAAAACACATTTTTTATGAGTCCCTTCGGCGTCGAGGTTAAACAAAACCTCAATTTTTTCACCCATCCCCTTAAGCTATGATCCTCAATCTATCAATGAGTGAGACTTGAAATGTCGAAATGATGAGTGGGCTATAAAAAGATCCGCTTATAATCGTGCCGATGAATTTCGCACTATACGTCTCTTAGAAAATTACGTAGTAATTTATTCCTAATTTCATTTACAATTTTTGGCTGGATTTGTATTCTTTGAAACGAAATGAACCCTCCTGTAAAGCCACAATGTGATGCAACCTTACATGTCAAACGAAATAAAAAATGAGAAGAGCTGAATGGGAAATCGGATCTGCTTTGTCACAATTCAGAATTGAGGATCATACTATTTGTATAAAGATCATCTTAATCATTTCCCATAATTGAGGTAATCCTTTCAAAAGATAAAGAGTATTCCGCAAAAAACTATACTCCACGTTGCCATATAAAATGGCGAGGTTGCCTAGTTTGCTAACTTTTATTGTCATAAACCTTGTCCCGGATTAACATCGTTGTGATCAACAAAACCAATAAGAATTTATATTTTTGTTTGTTATTTGCCGTCTCATTATTTTCTGGGCGAGAGCACACCTGTCGAGCGAAACCACCAGCCGCAAAGCAACAAGTGTTCTTTATCATACGCTTAGAGTCCAAAGCCAAGTCTGGAATTTAACCCAGAGAATATATTTTATTTTGCTTAATTTTAAATTTGTTTCGCAAGGAAACGCAACTCGAGCACGTAAGTCACTTAAGTCACAGTCAAGTTGTGCAGAGTTCATTTGAACAAGTTCCAGTTCCAACTTCCTACGAAGCATTTGGCTTAAGCTAATTGGAAGGCGTGAATTTGCATGATGATTAGCCTCAAAGCGCTAACGCTAAGTGTAGGCTTGTCTGCCTGGCTATTATGCATAAGTTACACTGTTAGTTTACCGGTGGAGAATGCTGGAGAAGAGTCCGTCCTCCTACCTGATAACAAGACTGAACCGAAGCTGATCGATTTCCAGGAAAGCAGAAAGTACGTATTTGACATTACAGAGTTGAAATGAAAGCACACATTGTTCATCTCTGCTTCTGATTAGGTTTCCAGGAGTACAGAACCATCCAGAATCCCGAGTACATATCACCGTAGGCGAAGATAACGGATTTCATTACACAGTTGATGGAAGAACCTACTCCCGAGAGAGAATCGCCGTTTCTGGAGAGTACTTTAACGACGAGGTGCATGCCTACGGTTACGTAAGATTGTTCCTGGTGGCGGAGCCAGCCGTTTCGTATTATGCAGTGAGGCCATCGGACGACAGACTAGATGTCTACGTGCAAAACTATTACTACGAAGAGTTCTACTACACCATCTATACACCTTACCCGGTTTCCGGTTATGACTTACGTCACGGCCAGGTTAACTCCACTGCGGTGCTAGTAACTGGTCCATCGAGAAGTGCGGTAGAGGACGATAGGAGTCGTCCCCACGGCGTCAAGTCTGCTTTGGTCACTTCCAAGAGACCAGCCAAAGCATAAGACATTAACTTCCTTTCCATAACGACCTCTTCTTCCCGTGAGTCTATTGTATTCAGAATAATTTGTCAAGCTCACATTGGACTATTTGGAGAACAGCATTAGCATAACTTAATGATCCAATAAAATTTCTATATAAAACGAATAAAAGCCTTTTTTCGCATCAAAGAAATTGACAAATCTGTAAATTATTTCTAAAACATCAGATCAACCATTTGCGGGGGTGGTGACGCTGAGCAAGGTAAGCCATAACAATTCCACCGAATCTTTTAATTTATTTCGAGGTCCACAAGCAAAAGTGTCCGAGTAGACACAGTTTGCAATGCAATTTGGAGCTTGTTCTTCAATCTCTTGTAATTCCGATGATAAATGACGTGCGGAAGGTGCATATCACGATAAAGCAATGCATTCACTTCCAAGTTCCATCTCATTTCGTGGAAGGCTAATGAAAAGCTTTGCCCGTTCCTCTGGCTTGGCTTTGGCTCCTTCCATCTCATCTCTCCAAAGCTTAATTTTTTTACTCATTAGCTCAGCCAGCCTAGCTCGAGTCGCTGGCACTGCCACTGAGCCACTGACTCCCGGCTGCTGCATAACGATAGCTTAACCCAAAAAGAAAAAAAAAGTTTTCTGTTGGTGGCTCAATTTCTTTGGTAAGCTCGATGTGCTCGTTCCTTTCCAAAAAGTTGCTCATTTGCTTCTCCTTCCCAGAGCAAATAAAAGTGTATT
Organism: Lepidocyrtinus dapeste; assembly: GCA_036850885.1. Taxonomy (NCBI): domain Eukaryota; kingdom Metazoa; phylum Arthropoda; class Collembola; order Entomobryomorpha; family Entomobryidae; genus Lepidocyrtinus; species Lepidocyrtinus dapeste. The sequence goes on from JAANSQ010001488.1 coordinate 4,216, forward strand.
AACTGCATGAAACAAATATTGCTTCATATTCTACATTTTCTTGATCAGTGTGCGCGAGAATGAGCCAAAAATAAGAGAATACTAAATTGCGAAAGACGAGAAGGAACGAAATGATAAAAATAGTGATGAACCAAAAAACCATCATCATCGCGGTCTGCATCAGCACGTTTTTTTTCTTCTCTGCTTTACTCTCACAAGTCTCACACAGTTGAGTTGTTGAGCTGTTGGAGAAGCAAAAAAAAAAAATTCTAAATGTTGCAACACTAAAAATCCCAAGCTAAGGTTTTTCAGTAAAGTTGAAAATAGTAAGCATTTTTCGTGTTCGTGAAAGATGAAAATGTCTTGATTGAAGAAAGTACGTGTGCTCTGAAATACGGTCAGAAATGCAATTAAATAATTAGGCAAGCTCTTAATTTTTTGTTACGTTTCAATTTGATTACACCATAATGATCATTATTGCGTATTTGTTTTCTAATGATGTAGATAATAACACGCGATTAAAAATTATTTCAAATTTATTAAGAGTATTTGAAATGCCAAGAATGAACTGTATATTTTTTGGTGCTGACCAGGTCGCCTGGAACCATAAGTTTACGGAGNGGAGCAAGTACACTTAATATGTACCAATGTACCAACATATTGCCTATTACATAACTCCACAGTTTTCTAATGTATTCTCACAATCAGAGTAAAAGCTTAAGATTTTTTTTCAAGTGTTGTCTAGCCCTAGTCTATAGTGTTGTGTTTCAAAGATTAGGTTAATTTTTGAGTGGGAAGGAGAACCTATGTGGAGCTACTGTAACGTAAAAAAAAATTGTGGAGACGACAACATCCTCTCATTCTTCATTTACATCGCATGCAAAAAAGTCTCAAGCCAAAAGGGAAAAAATTACTCTAGGCAATCGCATTTTTTTCCCTAGAGCGTTCCTCTAAAAAATGAAAGTAAAAGTATTAAAAGTATTAAAAGTGTAAAAAGTATTGAACTATCAGTACTCCGAGAATATCAAATGAAATTCACTCTGAAATTTTAAGCTCTTCAAGTCATGATGGAGAGTCTAGAGTCTCATACAATGAATAAATAATTGGCTGCGACTCTACATTTTAGGAGGATATCAAATTGAGTAGGAAAACAATGGAGTAGGAGTAGGAGAGCATACAGTTACGTAAAATTTACAACGAAGCGATAGGCTAGACAATGTTGCTTGGGGCTGATCTGGTCATTTACTTTTGTTGCATGTACTCTAACCCATTAAGACCATTCCAAGTGTGAAACCTTCTTAAGAGGAATTAACAAATCTTTGAAATTCTAACTTTAATCGTTGATTTTGCAAGGCAGTTAGCTTAGCGAATTGAGGAATTAAAAGTCTGCCCACTTATGACGGGATGGGCTCCCATTCGACATTCCGTGTGAATGTGTAAATGCATTCAGAAAATGTTAACTTTCGACGATCATTTGGAAATGATGATGAAATGATGAGCCTACTTTAGTCGTGAGATAGAGAGTGAGCATAGGAATTTCTGATAATTTGAATACCTTAACTACTCCAAAATATCATACCTTTTCTGATTCTTCATCATTATTCTCGGTGCGTACAATAGCCTATGCGTCGATCAGATCAAGTGATTCAAGCAATTGTTATTGGTAGTACTGGTATAGCATCACTCCCAAAGCTCGAGCAACTACTATGACTACTCCTCCTAAAGATTCCTTTGGTCTGCACGTACCGTTCCTCCAATTACGGCATTTTCTCATCTTTCAGAGATGAATAGACTCTAGAGCATAAATTTAAATATTCTGGCTAGCCTCTCGATCCCTAGAACAAATACAAATCGAGCCATGAAGGTTCCTCTTCAATTTGGTCTCTTGTAAACTTTCTCCTCGCAAAAAAACTGCATTTTAACATTTTTAACTGTAATCCGGCTGACAATCTAAAATTTTAAAATAATACTTATAATTATTACGAGACAAGACATTGGATACTCTTATAGCGATTCATTGCTGCTGCTGGTGGTGATTTGGGGAAAAAATGTAAGCCTATCATATCGTAGACGAAGTGTGTGTTGTGTGTGTGAGTGTGTGTGTGGAGATAACCTTCACTCGTCGATTTTCGAAAGTAATCGTAAGAAAATGATAGTGATTCCCCAAAGTATGTACACACGGAAGCAAATTGAGAAACATCAGTACATGTTTTGAAAGTCAGTGTACTCCTCAATTTCGAATTGGACTATATGCATAAGTACAGACTACAGACCGGCAATGAGTGAGTACACTGCATGCACATTAGATGCAAGTAGGTATGCACCGCATACTTTTCACTTTTCATGCAAAATAGAACTTGAACTGTTATACAGCCAGCTTTAACGACACTGGGTCATATCACATTCAATGTAGACATGTACAGGCTATAAAAACACTGGCTTCATGTTCCAACGTTAAAACTAAGATTCTTGGTTTCCGGCGTGAAATCCCAAAAAATATTTCACCATTCTTGGACTACCCTCGTAAAATGCTTAATATTGTGTACGCCATTCAAAGTATCATATTATACAAAATACCATTAATTTTCTAATTTAAGCCGGGTCGATTCAATTTACTCCGAATTTCCCCCCCTGGAATTGTATCCGGAAGGGGTTACAATCGCTCTTGGATGATTAACATGCTTCCTTAGATTTTTTGCACAGGGAATTAGCTAAAATGAAATTAATTATAAGATTAGAACCGAATCAAGAAGCCACGATAGTAATTCATATCTCATCATAATTTACCTCCAACAGTTATGCTCTGGAATGAAATCTAGCCTGGAGGAGAAATGGTGTTTAGTTTTTGGGAATAGCGTACTACACACCACACTCCATTTAAACCTCCTATTCGAAACTTTTGTGGGTGAAGATACATTAGAGAATGTAGCTGTTTGATGATGATGATGGGAAGGCACAAGTTTGAAGAGAAATCAGTAATCCATCTCACTCCAAAAGAGTTGGCACTTTTCACCCAGTCCCCCCTGAAAAAAACCTTAACTCACCAGGAAAAAAAGCCGGGTTGAGTGGGATATTTTTTTTTGTGTTTTGTCTCATGTCCACATTTTGCATCTCCTGAATACTCTTTTGTGACTCATTCGCTTTTTCGAATCCAAATCTCTGTTTAAATCGTTTTGTTTTTTCAATTTGAATATTACGCTCTCTCTCCATGAAAATTTTTGTCCAATAATTTGTTCTGTCAAAATATCCTCCAAGTGTAACCTTTGTTTACAGTGTCTTTGTGAATCAAGAGTGTCTCGAAATGAATGAAAGCTAATAAATTCCAGGAAAAATGAATTTCTCTTGAACAGTTTATCTAGGCTTGTTGTAAATGGATGGTGCAACAGGTAAATGCTTAACGGATTGCACCGGTTTATTATTCTTGTTGCTTCGCTTGAGCTAAAACCACAAGAAAAAAGTTTTTTCTTGGTAATGCATTAAATCTGACCTTTGAAAGTGTAAATTTCTCCGAGGAGAAAATGCAGTTGAGTGCAAATCTACGATAATTTTCGTTTAACGAACAATGTTCTTCTGTAAATCTTTTTGATTTTTTCAAGCGAGAGAGAGAAACTACTTCCTTTTTGTCAAAATATTGAAGCGACTCGTACGAGAAAATCACGATGTGCTTTCTTTAATTTCAATTTTTATTAAGTGCGAACAAGGTAGCCAACACTTATTACTTTTTAGTTTAGTTAATTCTAAGGTAGTGGGCAGATTAATTACATTAGTACTGTACAGTCGCCATGGACTGTGGAACCGGGGGGATAAGGGTTATATCATTCCCGCCAGATATTAGGATTTTAACATTAGGAGGATGGGTCAAAATAAAAAATTCCATGAATTCAATTCAAACCAACTCCCCTCATCCCCTAGCGTTCTGCAGTTCCTGACAGTGCCATAGGGAGTGTGAGTATAGCATTTGGCATAGTACATTCTATACATTTTTGCTTTTCCCTCGGCATACGGTTGTATTTATAAATTAAAATTATCTTCTCTCCGCCTATGCTTCCATATATTTTCAGGATTTACAACTTTTTTCTATTTTCTTTTGGAGTGTCGATACTTTTCCTACTTTCGTGCATTCATTTTAATCGTTTTTGTAATATTATTCAAGTGAGACTGGTGAAACTAAAACTCGAGGATGTAGTGGGAGCAACAAAAAGAGAAGGAGAGAATGTTTTACTAGAAATGAAACTAGCAAAAAATGAACCATTCAAATCTAACAAGAATTCTTAGAAGGCTAAAGGGGCTGTTCAAACCAAACGTAACGCAAAAAATGGGATTTTTGTCACCCATGACCCTCTATGCGGTTTGCATCCACACGATCCAATCCAAGCAAATGCAAAGTGGGGAAACCGTGGTTCACTTCCGAAAAATCAGATTGTATTTGGTTTGGTGAATGAGAATTCTGCTTACTTGCTCGTAGCTTCCTTAAGAGTGTAACGGAAGGGAAGAAAATCTCACGAAAAAAGTTCAACTAGTTGGATACATAGTTTAGATAGTTCCACGCGGAAGAATAATAATACTCTTAAAGATATCAACTATAATGGTATAGAATGTCGAATAGATGATAGGATGGCATACCACTGAAACTGATAATGAGGACCGTGAGCGTTTCCACATCGAGAAGATTTGCTTAGAATTCCTTTTTGGAGAATGTGTAGTAAAGCAGTAGTCGTTGTCGATGATGACGTGGCTTAAAGACATCTCGTCCCTTCTCCTGAGTCACTGTCGTAATGGTGAATTGTGACATTCTCTTTTCTGCGAAAAAAAATTCCTTCATTTCCCACTCTACATCATTTGTGTTGTACACTTTACTCATTTATTTCAATTTTTGGGAGGAAATCTGTAGGCATTTTTGAGATACATAAATCAGAACAGAAATAAGTATGTTGCTTGACATATTTTTTTCAAAGAGAGATGATCTATTTTTGTACGCCCACGAGACAGACCATCGTCCTAAAACATGCTTTGTAAATCAAAATTTAAATGAATTGATGACCTTCGAAAGTAATGTCTTTCTTAGTTACCGGACACACTGCCGGATTAGCTCAGTTTTCTGTTTAGTTCCCATTCTATTATTTCCGATTGTTTAACAAAAACCGCCTACTAGGAAAAAAACGGGCAGAGGCCCAAGATTATTTTGTGAATGCATTTGTCCTCCGTCAATATACTCGTACCTGTTGAGCACATCCTAGTCATGATCACGCGACGACTTAAACCGGATGAATTCATCAAGTCAATTACGCATACGTTCTTAGAAAATAAACAGGAAGTTGGGGTGGTGGTGTAGGTTTCATCTTCAAATCAAACTTGTTCCGAATGCACAAGTCAATCACATTTTTACGTGGGCTTGATGCGATTTATAAAAACTGTTGATCATCCTGTTCGTCATCTACTTCATCTGAAGACAGTCTTTGTCGTCATCTTCATCATCCCCGAAAAAGAAATCTTCATTAGTCCAACTTTTTTCTCTAGTCAAAAGCCACTAACTTAACCAATCTTTGATATAATTACCATCTTAAACCACCAAAATCTACTTGGAGTTCGTACTCATTGCTCCCTCCAAAGGCTTTCCAACCATGTGATCTTAGGCAGAATTTTTTCCCATGGTTCGCCCACTCATTAAGGATTAGAAGGAAGATAAGCATGTATCAGTAACTCCATTAATACTAACTGACTGGGTAAACGCATTTGAGTGTTATAAAGGTCAAGGAAAAATCAAAATCAAGAGGGACCTCAACTGTAATGGATTCAGTTAGTGATTACCGTCGTTACCCCAGCATACTTTCCTTCGTTACTTTGTTTGGCTTGAGTGAAATCTAGCTATTTTCGTAGTGAATGACTAACGACCATGAGGACTTTTGCTGAAAGAAATAATTACCAGAAATATTTTTCCTTTGGGTCCATTTCAGAGAGCTTAGTTGATTTGTCGTCCTTTTTAACTCTAACCCAATTATTTTGGAGGTTGGAGTAGGTACAGCCTGAAAAGGATAAATACATAAAATACTCTAAGCATCTGCCATATGATGACATGGGATTACATAAAAACTGTATACTTTACCCCAATTTCTAAATGTTTCTAGTTGACAAGATTTGCGATCATTTCCTTCCAACTTGCAAGATATAATCCATTGGAGCGATTAAGTGATGATAGCTTTCAGCTTAGGCATGAAATCTAAGAGATAAAATAGTTATAACTCAAAAAGAGAGCGAGTCCAAGTCTGATACAGTTTCAAAATTTCAAAATACTGGCTTCGCTACGCTACACTCTACTACGCCACTACATTTATTTTCTGATTATGTATGCTAATTCGAAAGACTTGTTGACTGAGTGAGTGACACGCCAAACAAGAGAGGAAATGCAAGTTGTGAATCACAACTTGTGATTGACGGCAGCATACTTTTGTTTTAATGAACATTGCCCACATTTTAGGATTTTTGTGCTGCACCTAAACCAAGCTAGAGCTCTTTATACTCTTACAAGCATACTCAACTTGTTTTGTCTCCTCCAAGTAAAAAGGAAAGGTTCAGATATTTTCATAAAAAATTTAAGGCGCCTAGGCAAAAAAAATTTCATTTGTTAGAGTTAGACGCTCCTTCGCTAGAAATAGTATCCTCAATCAAAAAATCAAACGATGAAATTGTTAATTAAATCTTACAAAACGTTTTTACGTAAAAATTATAGCCAAAAGTTTAGTAGATATTTAATTTAATGCTATCATAATGGTTAAATTTAAAATGTAAGAAACTCCATAACTTCTAAATTTTTAGCTGTAAATTTTTACGTAAAAACATTTGGTAATATTTAATTAACCATTTCAACGTTTGATTTTTTAATCGGGGCTTCTGTTTTTAAGTCTGAAGCAAAAAACAGCTATTTTGGGGAAACAATGCCGTCTAACTCTGACAAATGGAAAATTTTTCTGTAGGCGCCTTAACCCAGCTTGCTTATGATGATATCCTTAGCAATACATAGACATGTAGTTATCACTGGAATAGGAGTTTTATGCCTTGTTGACCATCAACAAATTACAAATGAGTCCATTCTTATCTGAAATTTGTAATTTGTAGAGAGTGCATTTTTTTATTAAAAAGCCTATAAAATTCTAGATTTTTGGCTAGCAAACTACAAAATAAATCTGTTTGCACTTTCAATCAGCATTAACATCTATCTCTAGCAAATTGTTTCCGATCCTCCTTGACAACTTGAATGACAAGTGATGGATGAGATTAAGAAATGAGATGCAGAGCCCAAGAGGAATTGCGCAATTAATTTAGAGCTTTTAGAGATTTTGCACCCAGACTAAGTTAATGATAATGTACCCTTAATTTTTTTTGGTCAAGACGCTATTAATCTAGGAGAATGTCACTAGTCAATTTGATCAGCCAAGAAAAACAGGATCGATTTTTATTTTTATTTATCGCGTGATTTGTTCCGAGTAAACAAGTTCCTTTCTTTAATGGAGGATGCTACAGTAATCCTTCTAAAATTAGGGGGAGAGGGAGAGAGGAGGAGTGAAAGGAACTCATGCAAACAAAAATTACGTGTAGATACATTCGCAATCCTCCAATTCCACCCAATCCGATTGAAAGAAACGTGAATAATAATCCGACTATGGGGTTCCTATTCAGTTTGGAGTTTGGATGCATGAGTGAAATTGAAAATTGGACGGAGAGAGATTGGTGATTTGATTAGTGTATGTGGATACAATAGGTGGTTGGCGTGTCGGATGGTCGGATGGATGTCATACAGTCATGGAGTTAAGCTTTTCCCATTCAGACTGTACCTAAGCAATGTGAAATAGGGAGGCTTACTCCAAACAAGCAAAATGGAAGGCAAAAACCACGCTAAATATTTTTTTCAGTATATTTTTAGCTCACTCACTCACTTCTACTTTGCGTAGAATTCGAAGCGATGGCAAGCAGTGCAAGTTATCCTTTCATTTGAACATTCTTTTTCTGTATATTCGACAAGTGCCGAAGTCATGGATAACGACAACTTTGTATGAAAAAATAGGCTTCGTAAGAGTATCTCTCTACGTCCAACGAGATCTCTAATGTTTCACGTTTTCCTAGCAGGATCTTTAAAATCACTTGCTTCAAGCTTGAGCATGGCTTCAACTATTTCTTCTTTACGAAACCGATAAAATAAGAAGGTCTCCGAGATACTAAGCAAGTTGCAAGCTGCAAAGGGAATTTTGTGAGATTGAGCTCGTGTGTTATTGCAATTGCAGTCTAGGAACAGTGCAACGATAGCGGAAGAGTTAATTCCTGTAAGGTTGCTCTCAAGTGATTCCTCGATCCTCCACCTCATTTAGGAAATGCATTATCCTTCAAAGTTTCAAGTACAGGGGAACACGTAGTTCCCAGTCCCCATCCTTAATTGCAGAGGAAGTGGTGCTAAGGGTGCCACAGATTACAAACCATCAGTGACATTCTTTCCGTAGGGAATTTCACATCGTCCCTCCTTTGCAAGTTGGAGTAGGTGAAGTGCTTTCTATCTTTATTGAAATTTATTAGGAGATAAGAATGTAAGCGAAGAGAGAGAGAGAGACCACTGCTCGATAGCCTAGGTGTTGTTGGTTGTTGACTCTTTGGTAAGGGAAAGACTGAGAGATCGGCGGCGTTTCAAATACGAGCAAATTAAGTAACTTGGTAACAGCAAGCGGGAGTATCAGGGCAGACTTTTTGGCAAGCATTTCGCTCGAGAGAATTTTTCGGCTTGCATGTCTGCTATTTCACACGAGCTTTCTTGGACTCTAGCGTACTTATCAGCGATAAAATAGTTATAATAATAATAAAATAGGAGAAGGCAGAGAAGCAGCTGCACCGGCAGTTATTTACCACTTTCGAATGGTTTGCTTAATTACATGTTGTGTGTGTGTGTGTGTGCATTTTGAGGAGGGAGCTAAGAAATGAGAGAATAGGATCATCTTTTTGTGAGAAAAGAGTATTTCTTTAGTCTCCCTGAGCTTTGATTAGAGTAAGCAAAGATTATATGCTTTTTTTAAAATTTTGGATGCTTATTCATGTCTGAAGGAACTTAAGAAGACGACGCGGATGAAAGGAGCTGGTAGCTGGGGGTGCAGTGCCGTTTGGTATTCTAAGGAAATAGAGTAAAATACACCTGGACTGGAGGTTTCCGTGGGAGAAACAAGTACGTAGGGTTAGTGTACTTAGGCTTGTCAGGGGAAAGTGAGACTATTCCAAGAAAAAGTTGGAGAGTGTAAGAGAGAGTGGGAGAGTAGCTCTGTGTTTAAATTTAAGGTGACCCTGGCTTCAGGGCAGTGTTTAATTGTTCTGGGAGGAGTGAAGAAAAAGGCAAACGGAGCAAAATAGAGTATAAGGCGGTAACTCCAAACTTAGGTGGTGCTGCGGTGAGGTGAGGGGTGGAAATGGGTGAGTCGGTGCCAGCATTCACTCAAAAGCCGCAGCTCCGTCAGGAGGATGACGGGAACCGACTCATCTTCGAGTGCCAGCTGGTCGGAGCCCCCCAGCCTGATATCACCTGGTTCCGGGGGGAGACCGAGCTCAAAGCAGATAAGCGCACCGTCTTCAAAAATACCAAGATCGCGACCAACAAATACCTGGTCGTGCTAGAGCTCGATAATGTGATCGAGTCGGATGCCGGACTTTACCGTGTCAAGGCCAAGAATAAACATGGAGAAGTGTTTGCCTCCATTAACCTCAACTTTAGCCGTGAGTCTAGATCTTAATCCTTTCTTCATTTAACAGTCCCCAAATTGAAAATTAATCAAATTTTTATCAAATTCATTTCGTTTCCCTATTCTTGCAGCTGTTGATGAGCCGAAAGAGAAGTAAGTCTAAATTATTACTCCAATTTCTCGGTCATTCAATAATACTTTATTTTTACTTCCTTCCCCCAACGCCTCAATGTTATTTTGGCCATTTTTTCATACTCCACCAGACTTGATCTCTCTTCAGAGTAATAACAATCTAAAATAGTTTCTTGTAGAAGTCAGTGTGCCTGCCAAGACGCATCATACTATACCCTCCGTCTTTGAACTAGGTATCATAACGGGATTCAAAAAATCCGCATGTGTTTTATCCACATGTCCCCCCATTCTGAGAAAAAGAAAGCAAACAAAAGAACTGAAACTTTGTAATCAGTCAAACACAAGTAGACAGTCAGACAGAGAAGGAACTGCCGACACACATTTTTTTCGTGGAAACTTTTTTTTCATGTAGACGCCATATGCACTTCGTCATAATAATATCAGACAGTTTTCAACAACACTAAAACTCTTGGAGGAGAAGCAGGACATCTTTGTCCCACTTTTCCTCCTGGTAAAATACACAATCGCCATGTTCCTCTGAAAAGATGAGGAAGCTTTAGAGTCCACATATGGTTTTTACACATTGCATACAAGGTTATCGGCTCGTTCAAAATCTATCAGCAGGCAGATAAAGCAAAGTTCATAAATTTGAACAAAAATTTTTTTTAGCCAAGAGGCGACCTTTGACTTGACTCTATGTAGTAGTTCTCATCGCCTTAATAATTTACGTGAGATTCACTCATCAACCCACACTTGATTAAACCCGGACTAATCTCTCTCTCGGTTTTTACGAGCGGATGTGTTGTTTTGCGGTGTAGTCATCATCGTGATAGGCTTCTTTGTAAACACCTACATTGAAATGAGTCAACTCCATGTCTGACTCAAGTGCATAATCCTCGTCAAATTCTTCAATCGTTAATATACAAGCAGATAGAACA